>OU015772.1:6088033-6116727 GCA_907173295.1 Fagus sylvatica
CATTCAGGTTCATATTATTTTATTAAAGTCACAAAGTGTGACAGGACACATGTTATCCAATAATTTTGTTGTTTCAATAAGATATTTGTGAGAGATTGTAACATTTTGTTGTTTCAATACTGCAACTGATTGAAGACCTGATTGAAGACTGACCAGTTGAAAACAGTTGTTTTTATGATGCATGGCATGCATCAAGCCAGACAAACCTCCCTGATATTCTCATTACCTTTATAAAAAATTTAAAGCAAGATCTGACTTATCACGTGAAAGATTAGTGACTTAATCACCCAGCAATATTTTATTGATGTACAAAACCTGCATAAATAAACAAAGACCTTTTTTATGAATATAAATAAATCATTTTTCTTTACCTTTCTGAATAAATAAACAGAAAAGACATAATTGACTGCATTGACCTCGTTTGTTACACCACCCATGAAATTTAAAGAACCAAAGACTTAGAAAAGCATTTTCCTGTCTAAAACCCGCTGCAGGAATTTATTGCCGGCCTTAAGGAAATGTTTTTATTTTTGTTTTATTTTATTATAAAAGTTAGCAATTTTATTGATAAAAGACAAAAATTACAAAGAGGAAACAGAAGAATTAGAGAAATGAGGTGTTCAGTCATCACCGTTTAGCCTTAAGGAAATGTTTTGGAAGAGGTAACTTTTTTTTTTTTGGTAATTAGGAATTAAATTAAGAACAAACTGAACGAGTCCGAGTAGCATAATAAGAGTCAAAAGCCAAAGCCTCCAGCACATGTGCTGGGGCTGAGGTAAAAGAAATAAAATCAACTGACTGAGCACAGCCAGCCTTAGCTAAAGCATCTGTACAACCATTAGCTTCTCTGAAGATGTGATGGAGAGTGAAGCGGTCAAACTTCTCTAGAAGACACCTGCAATCATCCACAATAGCACTAAAAAAAACATTAGGAGTGGTTTTGAATTTCAGAAAATCAACAGCCACAAGAGAATCCATCTCAATAGCTAGGCATGGGATTCCAAGATCAATGGCTAGCAATAAACCATCTTGAAGAGGTAACTGGTGACAACTCCGTCAAACTTTGCTTTGGCATCTCAATAGGCATAATTTGTTATGAACAAAATTTTATTCTAAATCGGGTTGGAGAATTCCATTCAACCCATTAAGTGATTATTCATAAATCTATTTACACTACACATAAATAATCTTTTAAATTGTCACATATTGAGGGAATTTTTGCCTCACATGGTGGGATTTTTTTTTTTGTGCTAAAGTTCTATATATAGTGCTTTACATAGCAAATTAGTCTACGAGTTGTCGAGTTCACCGTTCATGTATCTTCCGAAAGATTCAATTGAATGTGTGAAAAAAAATTCCATAAACCATGATTTTAAGGACCTTTTTCTTGACTGGCAATCACAGTTGTAATAAGAAAATTTTGTAGATTACGCAATGAAGTTGATTTTTTTTTTTTTTTAATGGGCCAGCGGCATAGTGTGTAAACACATCCAAACCTAGCTCTGGCTGACTGGGACACTGGTCTCTTGCTTTATATCTTCAATGTTTTTATTGTCAATCTTTATTAGTAATATGCTGGAAATCAGTGGAGGCTACCTTAAACATCATGCAGATAGTATTGTGTTGAAATGCTTTTGTTTTGTGAATAGATGTCATTTGTGCTAAGAGTCATGTAACTCAATTAGTATTTTTAAGTGTTTTCAACGGGGACATTTATGGTTCAAATTCACACTCTTCCAACTATTGAATTATAAATAATAAAAAGTATCCCGTTTGCAAGGGGAAAAAAAAAAAAAAAAAAATGCCAAAAGGAAAAGGAATGTCTATTTAGAATGAGCTGGGGGCTGGGTGTTTTCGTAAAACTCAAATTATAAACTAGCAAAATTTTAAGTGAAGGTTGAACTTATGAAAATATTTCTTTAATTATTAGTTTTAATTTAGTTGTCATCTGCATAAGAGTATCTCACGTCTTAATTGGGTAGTAAAGTATATCAATCTTCAAACGATGGTTGGATAATCAAATCTATAACGGAGTCATAATACCTCTAATAGATTTGTTACCATAATTTGTAAAATATGCATGCTATTTCCTAAGGGATAGCACAATCAATTAAGGAGCAAGGGGTAAGGATTACATCTCATAAAGCGGATATCATTAATTAATCTCTTCTTTTTCCTAATACTATATATGGCGTATGTTACATATATGTATGTATGAACTTTTTAAAACTTTTGTTTATTGTACAAATAATTTTGTTTTTATTAAAACACATGCATTTATTATTAAAAATATCTATAAATATGTATTAAATTACAATTTTACAAAAATAATCCAATTGAAATAAATTCCAATAAAATTTTAATTGTTTACTGTTCCAAGTTATATTATTATATGCAACAATACAATTTTCCAACATCAATACTTTTTAGTTTCATGTTTTTCTATTTATATTTAAATCTTAATAAATCTATTTATAGTCTTGAATTTTTTTTTTTTCTTTCTATCTATTAAGATTTTTATATAATTTTGATATATATATATATAAATAAATAAAAATCAAGTCATTTTTTTTAAAGGAAAAAATTAAGTCATTTTAATTATAACAATATGAGAATAATAATTTTTTTGGTCCTCTAGATGTTTGGTCCAAAGGCTGAGCAAGAGGACCAGTATTCTTCGTGTCTTAAACGTTAAACCCCCCTCTTTAATGAAATATGTTTTTTTTGATGAAATCTATAATGAAATATGTTAGTGGTTAGTACCGAGGTGTCATCATTTGTAAGATTAGACCACTTTTGTTTTTGGGGGTTTTTGACCACCTTTTTTTTTGGGGGTAGGTAATAGTAAATGGATTTTGTTAACCAGTGTCCTTAGGGCAATGGTTAAGGCATTTAAATGATTACACTTTAGAAATAACGAATTTTTAATATTAAAATAATAAATAGAAAGACTAAAATACTCTTAAAAGTTATTTTTGTATTAAATGGAAGCATTAAGTGGAAGCATTAAATATTTCCTTAATCATTATTTTAAGGGCACTCGTTAATAGGACCATAGTAAATTAATAATTAACGTAAATCTAATCACTTCAAAATAAATAAATTAACAAACAAACAAACAAACGTAAATCTGAGTCAGGCCTTCAAATTGAGGCCCGAAACTCAGCCAAACCTCTTTATTCGATGAGTAAGGCCCCATAGACAGAAAGGACAAAGTTCTGATAAGGCCAGCAAAATCATAAAAACCAGGCCAGATACTGGGCCTGTGCTCTCCAAATTGAGAACATGGGGAATGTTGAGAGAGTCAAATGGATCTTGAATGCATCACGAAATCTGGGAATAAGAACACGAGTTCATTCTCTTTACTTCAGTATTGTGTGATTAATATTTGGTGGCGTAGAAATAATAATTTTTTTAGAAGGAAATCCATTCCCCTTTATAGATGACTTTTCACATCTCAGCCCGTTATATAGCCCACTTGCTTGCTTGGTCAATGATGATTAAAAGGAATCGCGAAGGTCGAGCTCGTTCCTCATACAAGTTTCAATAAAACTATAAACATAACATTTTCATAATAATTTTATAAGAATATTGAGGTATCAAGCAGTGAATGATAAATAATAAAATGATATTAGTGTTGGGTCTAGATAAAAACTAATAAAAAACTAACAACTTGATATTATTGTGAAAGTGTTATGTTTGTAACATTGTTTTAAAAGTTTATTTTGATGTCTTAAAGCATCTCCAATGGGCTATTTATTTTCTCACCCAAATTTGAAAAAAAAAAAAAACACCAGTTTTATATTTTACTTATTTGTTTTTTCAAATACACTTTTCGACTGACTCTTTTTTCTTTCTTTACTCCCATTTAAATATGGATATAGTTTACCACCAAACTACTTTGGAAGAATCTCTTCCAACCTATTATGTGACGAAAGTCATCAAAGTATATTATTTAAACAAGTCAATTGCTTTGGATACTTACTAATTGCTTTGCTTTGGCTGCTCTCCAAATCCAAACTTTATCATTTAAGATAGTTTCAACATTTGCCTCAAGGTATTAAAGATGAAGCATCTAACCCAAAACAAATTGGCTTGGTGGAGAGGCCAAAAATCTTATATGTAGAATTGTAAGGTTTTAAATACCCAATGTGAGACTTTTTAATTCTCAACACACCTTCTAATGTGCGGCAGGATCAACCAAACATATGGGCTAATTATATTGGGTGATGGTGAGGAAATAACCTGTTCTTGTACCATATTAAAGATGGAGCATCTAATCCAAACAATTTGGCAATGGGTGGAAAGACCCAAAATCTTATACGTAGAGATGCAAAACTTTAATGTAAACATATATCATCCTTTTATTTCATATTTTATGGTTTTTAACACACCTTTTTCAAAAATAAATAAATAAAGCAAGCAAGCAAGCAACCAATAAATCAAGGATTTTTCCCCAAAAATGCAACACACCGTCAAAACGCTATAATTGACGTACGACAATATCATAAAGATATTTAAAGCATCCATACATTTTATTTTTATTTTTAATAGTAATTAAAGCATCCATACATTTTCACTTATCAAAAAAAAAAAAAAGCATCCAAACATTTTCAATCATTCAAGAGGTTTTCGTATATTACTCACACATTGGTAAAACACTAATCATCACACACAAAAAGTGACCCTTTTCAAATCCAAGCAAAGAGAGGCATCAATAGCTTTAATCAAAGTCTCAAGCTCAGGATCCTGCTGGTTGCACATCACTTCATCATCCACTAAAGCCTCCATAGGCTTCTTAACCTCGAGTATGAGTTTATCTCTCTACGATCACTAACTTGTGGCCCCATTTCCTGCCACAGAAATATTCATATCTCCGGTCCTTTTTTCGCCCACTAACCATTTGATTACACTCTAAAACAATGTCAGAAAAAGAAATGAAGAAATTTATATATGCATAAATCATGGGATACGTCACCATTCTTGATAAAACTTGCTATTTAAAGTTTAAATGGAAGTTAAAAGACAGAATATGTACTCAATTTAAGGGATTTTGAAATATCTATTTTGTAAGAGGAGTCCCGAATAAATTTCAATTGCTCAATTTACTTATAGAATCGCATGGCTCAATCAGTTTGAGACGTAATGTTTAAACTGAGATTCTCAAGTTATTAATAGTTTAATATTACTAAATGAAAATTTCTTAGTGTGGCATTTTGGGTTGGTCACATGCATGGTTTTCATATTTGTTTGGCCTATAATGGGATATGATGAGACAAGAAAACAAACTCACCGCGGAAAGAGCAAAGAAAACTGATTTTGTGTAATAGTTGAAAGTTCTTTGTCCAAATTGGATTTTCCTTCCCCTCTATTCTCTCTCGTCTTGGCTGCTAGTAGGAAATACGCTTGAATCCAAACCCCCTCCCCCATCAACACAGATTTTTGGCACTTTCTGATTATATGCTAAGGACCCTATTGGCCTTGGATCCCAAAGAATTTGAAAATGATGACACGGTTTGAGTGGTCAATCAAATAATTAAGGCATAGAAACAGACAGCATCTTCTATTTCATGATAAATTTCGTTTCAATTTTGTTAAAGCACTTTGTGAATGTGATGCCTTAATGCCAATTAAATTTTCACATTAGTGAAATGATAGGCTTAGTCCAACAATCTTTATCCATTGAGTCCATATACCTGATTTTAGAGCCCACTCCCCACATTGAAAGCACTATAATCTTAATAATTATCCAAGCAAATGGTGACATGAGATAGAAAAATTAAATTATTAGTATAGTGCCAATGGGCCAAAGGTGGAAATGATCGAGCACCAACCGAATGTCCATGTCCCACGGTCCCATTTGCTATTTTGTTTTTTAGTTTTCAGTAGTCTGCCACTCTGCCCCGCTTGTCTTCTCCTACTGAATGGTTTAGCGTGCAAGGACATGTGCTTATGGCCAAAAAAAATAATTAAAGGAGGTTCTGTTAGGCATGCTTACGCTAATTTGTCATTTGTTCATGTCGTATGCATGAACAATTTGCATTGCGTATACACGTGCATCATTCAGTCATTTTCCTTTTGCCGATATGTTAAAATAAGGATTTAAAAAACTTGCTTAGTGTACTGTTATCCTTACCATTTCTTTGTAAAATATAAAATTTGATTTGTTAAAGAAATATTTGTTTTTTCCTTTCATTTCTAGTTTTCTACGACTTGATGGAGATCAAGTCATCATGATGTTGTTTTAAAGAAAAAGATGTTTGACATGCCAACTGTGAATAGTATAATTGACTAATTTTTATTTATTTTTTTCAATTTTGATTATGATTTTGATTATTTTTTTTTATTTTTGGGTTTAGATAATTAGTTTTAAATTTGACACTTTTTATTCAAATTTGGAACACATAATATTCCCATCACAAATCAGTTTTATACTTTAATTTATTGCGATTTAGGTTATATCAAAGTTGAACTAGTTATATTGTTTTTACTTGTCCGTGCCTCCACCTCCACCTCCACATGCACAAATTAGACAAGAAGAAGCTTTAAGGAGGTCATCCCCATGTGTTTTGCACTGTTCCTCTGTTTCATTAACCTCTTCTATTTATTTATTATTTTCCTGAGCATAAGTTTCCGAATTTTTTATATCTTCCTTTATTAGAGTTGAGGTGTTGGAGATCTCTTCACTTACATCCTGATTTCAAACTTTAATGTCCTTTTGATTTTACACATTCTGTCTCATTGTCCCTGATGATATCTCTCTTAGTTATTTTTATGATATACTTTTTTTTTTAATAATTTTTTAACAAGTGTTCACATTCATCATTTTTGTTTATTGGTTTTATTTTTATTTAAGTACGTTTTGCTTTATAATTGTTTAATGAGTGTTCACATTTATCATCTTTTGTCTTTTTGTTATGTTCACAGTAACATACATATCTTCAAACCATGATAAAGTTTCTTTACTAACTTCTGCTGTAGTAGAAACCATTGTAATAAAAGTTGTTTTGTTTGCTCACACAATTTACCTTAATTGGACATTTTGGCTTATAAGACCATGCATCAAAAGATTATGGAGGGAGGTAATAGCACAAGCTCAGGTTGGGCATGCCTAAACATAGTCCCTCGGTCAGAGCAGCCAAGCATGCACTATGAAACGGTCAAGCCCCCAATCTAAGACAATTTATGCTAGCTTGGATTAGGGGAAACTTGCACAGAGATTGAAAGCCGATCTCAAATTCCTTGCATTAATTATGGTTAAATTATGGAAAGTGATATTTCCATATTAACATAGGAAATTATGTTTTAAAAAGATTAAATTGCCCTTATTTACAGACCATTGATATTTGCATATTTTCATACTTATGAGCTTTTTAATCTTTTAAAAGCACAATTTCTAATGATGGTGTGAAAATAACACTACCCTAAATTATTAGGATTTGCATTTAACCAACGCGATAATACATTCCCCCTACAATCATGAGAAGGTGTCCTCATCAAGCAAAGTTCTCTCAAGAATCATGCGGGATGACGTGACGTCAAGTTCTTTTCCTAAGTGAATAGGGAATTAGATCCCACTAACTACCACTAAAAACAAGGCCGGAATGAGGGGGAGGGGTGGGGAATTGCCCTTGGCCCTGTCAAAAATTCCAACACCCCCCTTTGTATGAACTAAATTTCCCCCTATCCATCATATATTATATATATTATTAATTTTGTTTATGAATATTTTTTATGTATTCCTCTTGTGATTTATATCTTTTTGTTAAAAAAAAAGTAATTAGAAAATTTTATTAAAATATAACCAATACAAGCCATATACTCAGGGAGTGTACTTAGGGTTGTTCTCTTTTGATTTATATCATCATAACCAATAGAATATTTTTTTTGTCAATCTTCATTCAAAAATGGAAAACAAAATATTTCCTTATTTATCATGTTTTTAGCCCAGCCAAAAATTCTAAAACCCCCCTTTGTATGAATAAAGTCCCTCATCCATCAAAAAATCTGTTTGTTTGTTTTTTTTTTTTAAAAGATAATTATGAATTATTTTTTTATTTATTTCTTTTTCGATTTATATATCTTTATTTTTTATTTATACAAGGAATTAGAAAAATGTATTAAAATATAAAAATACTACGTACCCATGTACACAAGGAGTGTACTAGAGTTGTTCTCTTTTGATTTATATCATAACCAATATACTTTTTTTTGGTCAATCTTCATTCAAAAAAGGAAAATAAAATATTGCCTATTTTATCAATGTTTTTATAAAGGTCCAAAACCTAGAAAAATAAAACAAAGGTTAAAAAAAGAAGAAGCAAGAGTTATACATAATAAAAAAAAAAGAACATTATTATTACATTTTAAAAGTGAAAAAAAAAAAAAAAATTATATATAGAAGATAAGAAGAAGCTCAAATTCCTAATTGTAATAATTTATTCTTCTTTATGTAAATTTGTGTGTAAGTAATAAAATATAAGAATGATTACATAATAAACTCCAAATTAATATATATTTTTAATAAATTGAAGTTTAGTGCACATATATATATATATATATATATATATATATATATATATATATATATATTTACAAATTTTTAAAAATTTAAATTTGGAGGCCAATAATGTCGCTCACCTATTGGCAAGAAATGCTCAGTATATTCATGAAGATCATGTTTTGATGGAGGATGTACCTGTTTTTGTCCAACAACAACTTATTATTCGATGTAACTCATTATTCGTGAATTAATGATATTGCCTTTTGCTTCAAAAAAAAAAGAGAATTAATCAAAATATCATAATTAACATAAGTTGTATTTAAGGTTTTGTCTAACTACTAAAAATCATTTCATGTGAATCGTGAATTGAATTTGACTTAAAATAAATAAATAAATTCACAAAATGAGCTTATTGATGTGTAAAAAAAAAACCTTAATAAATAAATACAATATAACGAATATGTTATTTTTGTGTGGAATTTCTTAAATTAAAATATCGTTCATCATTCAAATGAATGGTTTTTTTTATTATTATTTAGATTGATCTCAAGTAATTGTCTGCATATGTTGGTGTGACTTTACCAAACCTAGGCTTTTACTTAATTGGCCATTTCCGTAGAAATTTAGAATAATAAACCTAAACTTTAATTTGATTATTATAGTCTTTTACTTAATTTAAGCATCATTTCTGTTACTGCCTTATTGGAGTTTGAGTTTCATGCATACGATAAAGTGCACAATTAATTATGTTTATCCATTTTCCTTTTTAGATTTATATACTGAAACTTTTATACTTGCTAAAGCATAGAATATATGTATGAAATTTTTTCTAATCTTCCTTTTGTTTCTTCTTTTTCCTTTGTATTTGGGAGGTATCTGGTCGTCGGTGTGCTTTATATTGCTTTTCTTTTCTTTTTTCTTCTTCTTTCGGTTGGAGGGGTGGAAGCCTTTGGGAATAATTGTGCTCACCTTTTATAGCAATTCCATTCTCATATCTTCTCCTCTTTCCTTTGATTCCTTGGAAAAGAAGTAAAGAAGGTATCATCAACTCAGAATGACCAGTGGTGGAGCTGTTACAGTCAAGCTTTTTGTTTTTTTAAATTTCGTAGGTTCCTTATTTCACTTAGCAATTTCGTAGTTCACTTTTTGTTTTTTTAAATTGCTTCTAGTGATAGCATTTTCTTTTTTCATTGTCTTCTTTTATGCTTTCACTTATTTCATTGTTTCACACTAATTACTATTACACTATGTCATCAGTCTTTGATTTATTTTAGACTTTGATTGCATTGCTTGCATGGAAAAGAAGTAAAGTTCAAGACTAGGTGTATTTTTCTTTCAATTTAATATTTTCTCGTACCGTCAACTTGATATTCCAGCCCACCCTAAAATAAATTCTTGGCTTCGCCCCTGGAGATGACAATGTTTGATCAATCAGGATAATTTCATTGTTAATAAACCAATGAAACTTAACCTAGTGAAACAAAAAAATTAAAAAGGTACCTGAAATTTGACCTGGCAATAGATAATTAGTAAATGAACTTTGGATTATTTTGTAATTTTAATTTTTATACTATAGGCTATATCCAAAAAAATATATATATATAATATATATATAAATATATATACTATAGGCAGTCCATATATAAGGACGACTGGCTCATACATTAATCATGCAAAACCCACTACTATACCAAGCCCAACAAAACAAGTTGTAAAGGCCAATTTCAAATTGACATAAAGTCATGAACAGCCAAATTAATTCAAGATTTGACTCAACCCTACTTTCAATTTTAGTGACATATATTTAAGTCCAAGAGCGGAACCAGGAATTTAATCTAGGGTGGGCACACTTTTGATTTCAAACTTTAATAAGACATAATACTAAAAAAAAAAAAAAGGCAAAAAACCAATATACATTATTTATATAAACAAAAAATAACAAACAAGAAGTTCATTATAATCTTTTACAATTGATTTCGACGTGTTTTCAAATTTTGAAACCGTTGCATGATTACTTCATTATCAATGCTACAAAAAATGTTTTTCTCTATGTATACAATCAAGTTGTCATTCATCCGACTTTCTTTTGAAGTATTTCTTCATTACTGTTTCAAAAATATTAAAAGAAAAACAATGTTCATGAAATAAAACTAACACATCATAAAATATAAAATTTTACATTTTTTAAGTTTTTCCTTTTGTTTTTCTACACTAATAAAACTAACAAACACTCAAATAGTAACAAAACAAAAACCTAGTTTAGAAAAAAAAAATTAACAAAAAAAAATATTGATTTACTAAATATAAAAACAATCAATCATATTATTTTTCAGTTAATTTTTGTTGATATTATTTGGGCTTTTCTTTGTGTTATTTGAGATTTTTTTTTTTAAAATGTAGTAATTTTCCTAGAAATGTTTTTTTTAGGATAGACACATTATATATATATACCTAATAAATTTTTTTATTATTATTATTATTATTTATTTTTTATATTTGAGGGTGGGCACCCTGGTCATGCATTGGGTCCGCCCATATTTAAGTCGTGTCCACCTTGGTTATGCATTGGGTCCGCCCATGTTTAAGTCGTGTATCATGTGCATTCATTGTACAGTTTAGCGTTGCCAAATTATTGTTGTTGTTTTGTTCCTAGATATAATTACTTTTCAATTTCTAATCACTTGTTGTTTGTGTTGTCATTACCTTATCAAATGATAAATCAAGTGGACCTTCCTGAATTTGCTCACGTACTTAAGTTAATCCTAGGGATGGCAATTTGCATCCGATCTGTGGGTACCCGCTCCACCCCTCTCCTAATGGGGTGGGTTTTACCTGATCCACTGTTATAATGGGGTGGGGGTGGGGGATGTTTTAAACACCCGTGTGGGTTTGGGGCGGGATCGGGGGAGGCATCCCCCGCCCCGTACCCGACCCGTTTATAATAGATTAATAAAAACATGGTTTAGTCTTTTAACCTTACTTAGTTTACCCACATATAAATACTCACAGTAATTAGATTTTCATGTAAATTGATGCAGGTAAATAGATTATGAGATTATTAATATTATTTTGGAATATTAGTAGTGGTATTTTGGAACATTTAGTCATAATATTATTAAGAGATTATTATCTTTTTAAATATTCAAGCGTGGATTGTTGTTTCATGTAAATTGATGCTAGTAAATATATTAATGGCAAATTGATTAACTAGTAAATCGATTGTTGTCATACTAATAAAATTTTTATGTTTCATGTAATTTAGTCAAAAAGAGTGAAACAAAACAAATAAAAAAAATGAAAATTCATATTGGGGCGGGGCGGGTACCCGTGGGTACCTTGTGGGGCGGGGACGAGGGGAAGAAAGTTCCCCCGAGAACAGGGCTGGACGGGGATGGGGGATGGGGCAGGGATAACGGGACGGGGGCGGGGGATAGGATCCCCGCCCCATTGCCATCCCTATTTAATCCTACTTGGTAGCATTTTATATCGTAAATTCTTAATTCGCTTGTTGCCTGGGATATTACAGCTTGTATAATATATAACACTTCACCACTGATCATCAGACTTAACCCAACTAATTAATTTGATTTGAAGGTTATTAAATAATAAATATCAAGAAGACAGCCAGTTATTAGATATGATTAACTACCAGCTAAAATTATAATAAGTGATGCACAGAGGTTGGACTCATCTAATTTTGGGTTGTGTAAAAAACACATATAGACCTAATTGACAATTGAAATTGACCAAAAAATTCGGTTTTCGGTTGGTTTTAACAGAATTTTAGTTAGTTTCGGTTTTGAAAATTAAAAAACTTCAATTCTTTGCTTTTCCCAAAATTGCAAAACCTATTTAAATTGAACCGACCAATACATACATGCATACATACATAGGTATATTTTTAACATCTATACATGCAATTATAGCCAAGTGGTTTTCCCATGCAAAAATGCATGGTCGATGTTCGACCCTCCATGCCTACGCTTTTATTAGTTTGAAAACCCTAACATTTGTTTTCTCTCCTCCTCCATTTAGTCTTCAGCCCCATAATCTCTGAGGTCGATGCCCACGCTGCCGTCTCTAAGGTTGACACCCACGTTGCAGTTCATTGACGCCCATAACGCCTTTGTCGTTGCCCAAGTCACCGTTACTCATTACCTATCGAACATCTCAATTCTCCTCTCTCTTCAATCTCTGATTCAATACCATTGATCTCTGTGTCCCTCATTCTTCATCTCTAGGTTTCTTCACTTTAATGTCCCCCCTTTTTAAAGCAAGTTAATTTATCCTCTATTTTTTTAGGGTTCTGGTTCTTTGACAAAGTAGAGTTGGTATTTTATTTTGAGTTATAGCAAATTTTCGGCACCAATTTATTTACTTATTTACATTTGATCAATGCAAAAATATGGTGTGGTTGTTTGAAAGTATTTTAGTTTTGTTTGTGGGTATATCATTGAGGTTTTGCTCAAATTTATTTATTTATTTATTTTTTCATTTGTATTTTGGGTTTCTGATCTAATTCCTATCAAATAAAAGTTTTTTGCATAAAAATGTTAAACATTTTGATTATTTTTGTTTTGTTTTGTATTATGTTTAAGATTTGTAATTTGGTTTTTATTTTTATTTTTTAAGAGGCTCATGCCCAAATAGACCACGTACCCTAGTCCGAATCAACCGCCCCTAACTCCCACCGGTGCGATTCAATGGCCTATGTATTTGGTTAGTTTAATTGCAGGTATGCATTAGGCCAATGGTCTCGTTTCAGTGACAAATTCTTCCCCTACCTGACTAAACCGAATAAAACTCACCCTTATTTATTTATTTATTTATTTTCCTCCTCTCCAATTATAGGAAAGAGATTTGGGTAAGGCAAAACAGATATGAAAATGACACAAAGTGAAAGAATCAACCCCCCCCCCCTAAGTGTCTGACTATGTAGTATGTGTCAAAATTGAAAGTTTAGTTTCGTATCAACCAAGTTGTGGTTTAATACTTTTTAGAGGGCTTCCCTAATGAACTAATATTAAAAGTTCTAGTTGAAATTACCTTTTTACGTAAAAGCTATCATCTAGTTCTTTGCATGTATTATCTTCGTACAATACCTTAGCACATACTGATGGAAGCATCATAGAATAAAAAGGGGGGTATGTTCTGTTTTTGTTTTTTGGTTTTTATGGTGGAAGAGAATTACTTTTAGTGTTATAGTGCGTGGCTCCGTGTGGAGCAATAGGAATTCAGTTTTTTTTTTTTTTCTCAATCTCATAATGAATGAAAGGTCAGTAGATTGAATTTACTTACCTTAAAAGTTATAAACTACTTCTATTTTTTTTGCTAGAGAAGTTATAATCTACTTCTAATGATTTAGAACAGTTGCATATAGTATTAAGTATTAAGGCTTGATTGATTAGAGCGGGGGCATCTTAGAATAAAAGAAGCGTATCTTTTTTTTTTTTTGCTGGATATAAAAGAAGCGTATCTATTCTTGGGTCTAAAGCAATGCAACATTTTGAAAGGCCTCCCATCTTTTGTATCATTCAACTCATTAACTTTTTTCATTTTTATATCCTTTTACCATTTTGGCCTTCTGATATGGTTGTTACTTTTTATTCAAAGGCTGAATTATACGATACCTAAGGTATTGCATAAGATTTAAATCCGTGTATGTGTGTGCAGATGTGTCATAGTATTGTCATGTCTAATTTCATAATAAAAGGAACACTATTTGACAGT
Organism: Fagus sylvatica; assembly: GCA_907173295.1. Lineage (NCBI taxonomy): Eukaryota > Viridiplantae > Streptophyta > Magnoliopsida > Fagales > Fagaceae > Fagus > Fagus sylvatica. The sequence continues at coordinate 6,102,267 of OU015772.1, forward strand.
CTAATCTCATAATAAAGAGAGCACTATAAAAACAGTATATTTAATTATCTTTAAAAAAAAATTATATTTCCACACTTATTCATATTATATCCACACTTTAAAGTGAAATATCACCCAATTTTTTGGGATGTGAAAATAACACCAAAAAAAAAAAAAAAAAAAAAAAAAAAAAAAAAAAAAAAAGTTTGCCTAAATTCGGTCACATATCTGGAATTATGGGTAAACTTAATACCAAACTGAAAATTGAAAAAAAAAAATTAAAATTAAAAGAGAGAGTACCTAACTGGTTTGCTAATTAAAGGGATAAAACCAAAAGCACGAAAGAAATACCACTAAAAGAGGGAGGTGATGATGAGTTAGGTTGTGTCCATGCAATATATAAATATTATAATTAAACATGGATAGTAGTTCTAAACGTAATCCTAATCTATCAGGTGCAGGAGTTTTATACGTAATTATTAAGATTAATGGATTGTAGGCTCTGCGATGGATGTACACTTCATGTCTAGTTTGATTGCGGAACTATGGGCTATTCGCAAAGGACTAAAACTTGGCAGTTTTACACTTGGTAATTCATGGATTTTTAAAAAAATTATTTTATAAGTGTTTTAATTGATCAAGTTTCCAATACATTTTGGTTTCTTTGCAGGCAGCTATTAACTAAAAAAAAAGAAAAAAGAGGACTTTGAACTTTAATTAATTAATTAATCAACTCGAAAAAGTTTTGGCATCACTTTTTTTAGGGCACTTATTTCCGCACCCAAAAAAATTATTTTATAAGTGTTTTACGACTAATGAGCCTTCCGGTCAAGTTCCTCTCCATCGAGCTCCTCTCTCACATCACTGGCCAACCAAACCTTCTCATACCCAGCGATACCTGATCCTTATTCAAAGCACAACCAAACCTCCATTCAAATCCATGGAAGCTCGTGGCCACCCTCAAACACCGCACAGGCAGTCACCCACTTCCAAATCAAAACCCCAGCCTTACCCAACTGAAGAGAGAGATAGGGGGAAGAGGAAGGTTAACGAAAAAAAAAAAAAGTTTTGGGTTCCGTTAGTAAGAGTGATCTGGAGGTGTGTTGGATTTTTAATTGATGTTGTTTTCAGTTTCTAAAATCTATCTGGTCTGAGATTCAGAAACAAACGGATAGTTGGTTTTTTGAGGAAATTTGTTGCATGTTGGTGTATGTAGCAGATAATGTGAAATATAGTTTCTTTTTCGAAAATGTGCTTGCATCTTGTGCGTGAAATCGAATTTTTTTCTCTTTGCTGTATTTTGATTTATGAGGGAGAGAGACCCATTTTTCAGAAAAGGGGAGCAGGTTTCTGAGAAAGAAAGAGAGGAGAGAGAACAAAGGAATAAAAGGAGTGAGGGAAAAAATAAAAGTTGAGAGGGGTATTTGGTCTTTTAGACCGCACAAATTTTGAAAGAGTGTGGAAATATTAAGTTTGGGTGCGGAAATATCAGTGCCCTTATGATATTGCTGAAAAGTCCAAAATTTGTTTGATTATCAGTGGAGATCAGACATTCAGACTAGTATGATCAATTTATGAATTGTGGGTCTATTTTTTTGGGACTTGGATCGGATTTAGTACTCTCTATTATAATCGCAACAAGTGTCTAATTTTAATTATACATGTGTCTAATTTTGATAATGTGTCCTTATTTTAACCGGTTGAATGCATTAAAACAGTGGATCAATCCGTCCCCATTATTTTTTTTCTTTTCTTTTGGGGCCCAAATTATTTCTTTCTAGGCTGGATAGGGTATGAGGATTTCAATTAATTTTGTCGTACTTTTTTGTCTAAAAGGACACAAATTACATGATGACTGTTTGGCCCTCTAGTATTACACGCTGACATAAATTTGTTGGCCAATCGAGTTGGCATTCACCAATGCACAACGAATTTTTTTTTTTTTTTTGATAAAGATAAAGAAATATTTATTCAATGAACAAGATTGTAGGTATAGAAAACACAAAAGATACAACACATAGGCACTACAAGAAAAACTAAACACTGAAAACACAAAGGACACAAACACAAAGGATAGAAACACTTAACAAACAAACACAGAAAACAAAGACCAACAACACAAAATACATATCTAAGGGACCATTATGAAGAAAGCAAAAACAACAGCATCAAGAGATGTCCAGATAAAAAATGGCTTAAAGATCAGACACTATCTGAGCAAACAGCAAGGAAGACGAATCGGCTTGACCATGGCAAACGGAGACCATGTGATGCGATTCTTAGGGGGCTCACCAAACAGAGCTTTTGATAGATCTACCCCAAAATGCAAGGGGTAGAGCATCTGCAGCTGCTGCAAGTCTTGCCGCATCCAAGAACAAATCCACATAGATCTGAGGAAAATCCACACAATTCCCATAGAAGGCAAGCCAACCATGAAAATTGTCGAAAACAGCCTACAAAGGGCAGCAAAATAACCCACGCGGGGCAGAGAAAAGCCCATAAAAGGGGTAGAAAAAACCCACAAAGGGAGGTAGATCTGTACATAGAAAAAGGAGGACATGGGCGCACGATAACGAGAGGCGCTAATCGTGCGCCCCGAGCAAGGATTTTACTTTCTCACTCTAGGGTTTTATTCTTAAAGAGAGAGGCTCTGGCAGTCTTTATTTCGTGCACGAAGTTCAATGCACAACGAAATTGTGTCAACCTTTCAATGGATAAGATATATTTGCTCTTGCTTACCAAAAGACAAGGGCCAACATTGTTTTTTGGTAATTGTTATTTCATTACCTTTCCTTTTATTTATTTATTCTTTGTTTTTTTTTCTTAATTGTTTTCTTTTATTCAGGAAAAGGGTAGCTACCACTTACTTAACTTTGATACTCTTTAAACTTTATATATAACTAGTCGCAAACCTGTGCAATGCACAGGAAAATTATTCAAAATAAAATCTAAATTAATTTTGATTCCTTTTACATCTTTTGTTGATTTTTTTTTTTTTTCTTTTTTGTAGTTGAAAATATTGTAGGCAAGATCGATAAAGAGACTTTACGAATAAGATTTAGAATAGATCCTACTTTTTGGTTTAAAAAAATAATTAAGAAAGTATTTACCATAGGATAATTAAAATTTAATATAATATAATTTTTCTTTTGGCATAAGTTGAATATAGTCCAATTTTTATAAAACACGATTCATGTTTATATTTACCATATGGATTATGTTTCCATCCAAAAATAAAATAAATGATACTTAAAATAAGAAGAAGGACAAATAAATACATGGACACATGATTATATGATCAAACCTAAATAATTTTCATAACTCATTTCAATCTCACATGGTTTCATTATAACAAATCTATCCATCTTTCTTCATTGCCAGCAACAAAATTAAATGAAATACATAAGAAAAAAAAAAAAAAAAAAAAACTCTAAAAATCTTGATGAAAATTGATAATTATGATTATTATTAAAAGATATTTATATTGTATTTATATATGGAATATATTTTAGTATTTAGACATTAATTATGATTGTGTTTTATATATGGAATAATATATTCTTATATTAAAGAAAATATGATGTATCAAAATTCTAATGGAAGGTTTAATAATAAAATAAAATTTAAATTCAATTAGAAAATATATATTAAAACAATGAGGTGTAAAATTGTGAGATTTCAAAAGCTTATGTGGCGCAACATAATGAGGTCAACCAAAAGTCAAAAAGTTTCGGTTTTACATTATAGTATAGATTATGAATTATAGATTATAGATATATTTCCTTTTCTACAATATATCATTCAATCATACTATAATTAATTTCATTTGACATTTGACTAATGGATCATTCCAAAACAATCACTAATAGGTGGATATTAATTGGTGGGGATTATAGATTATAGATATATTTCATTTTCTACAATATATCATTCAATCACACAATAATTAAATTTCATTTGACTAATGGCATTCCAAAACAATCACTAATAGGTGGATATTAATTGGCGGGGTAGATTATAGATATATTTCCTTTTCTATAATATATCATTCAATCACACTATAATTAAATTTCATTTGACTAATGGCATTCCAAAACAATCACTAATAGGTGGATATTAATTGGTGGGGTATTAATACGTGGATTCCAAAACAATCAGGATATTAATTGGTGGAATAACGGAAAAATGCTGATTCAATTAGGAGGAGGAGAAAATTTAAGAGGCCATTAAGAGAATGTGATGGATTAATCTAGATGAGAAAGAATTAAAATTGGAAAGAAATTTGGAATGGCGTGAATTTTTATGGAGATAGAGAGTTTGATGTGGCAGGATTTGGAGGAGCAAAAAAAGTTTCTCTCTGCTCCGAGTTTTAGTTTAGATTGTAGATTGTAGATTCGATTGTACAACTTAACCAAGCAAAAATATTTCAAATATATCTAATTGTATAAAAATTAAAAAATCAAGTCAAACAAAATTTTATATGCAGCTAAATAGTATCAAAAATTGTAAAAAAAAAAAAAAAAAAAAAAAAAAAAAGCATTATTGGTTGCAACAAATAGAGGACTACAACTTAACCAAGCAAAAATATTTCGAATATATCAAATTTTATAAAAATAAAAATAAATAAAATCAAACTAAATTTTATATGCAGTTAAATAGTATCAGAAATTGTAAAAAAAAAAAAAATTATTGTTTGCAAAAAATAGAGGACTACAACTTAACCAAGCAAAAATACTTTGAATGTAAGATATACAATAAGTTATTGCTCTCTGCTCCGAGTTTTAATTTAGATTATAAATTATAGATATATTTCCTTTTCTACAATATATCATTCAATCACACTATAATTAAATTTCAGTTGACTAATGGCATTCCAAAACAATCACTAATAGGTGGATATTAATTGGTGGGTTATTAATACGTGGAATCCAAAACAATCAGGATATTAATTGGTGGGGTATTAATTGGTGGAATAACAAAAAAATGTTGATTCAATTAGGAGGAGGAGAAAATTTAAGAGGTCATTAAGGGAATGGGATGGATTAATTTAGAGAGTCTGATGTGGTAGGATTTGGAGGAGCCAAAAAAGTTTCTCTCTATTCCGGGTTTTAGTTTAGATTATAAATTATAGATTATAAATATATTTCCTTTTCTACAATATATCATTCAATCACACTATAATTAAATTTCATTTAACTAATGGCATTCCAAAACAATCACTAATAGGTGGATATTAATTGGTGGGGTAGATTATAGATATATTTCATTTTCTACAATATATCATTCAATCACACTATAATTAAATTTCATTTGACTAATGGCATTCCAAAACAATCACTAATAGGTGGATATTAATTGGTAGGGTATTAATACGTGGATTCCAAAACAATCAAGATATTAATTGGTGGAATAACGGAAAAATGTTGATTCAATTAGGAGGAGGAGGAAATTTAAAAGGTCATTAATGGAATGGGATGGATTAATCTAGAGAGTCTGATGTGGCAGGATTTGGAGGAGTCAAAAAAGTTTCTCTCTACTCCGAGTTTTAGTTTATACTAATCGCAAACATGTGCGATGCACAGGAAAATTATTGAAAATAAAATATAAATTAATTTTGATTCCTTTTACTTCTTTTGTTGAAAGGACAAGGTTTGGCTATAAACCAGTTTATAGCTCGTTTGCTACAACCACATTACGTGGCAGCTTATAAGACTATCCAGATGTATTATTTAAAGAAGTCACATGACTTATTAAATAGGTCATGTGACTAAAGTACACATAGATGATCTTATTAATTATTAACGTGTCACGTGAGTTGTGAGTTGTAGCAAGCTAGTAATAAACCAGTTTGTAGCCAAACTCTGTCCTTTGTTGATTTTTTTTTTTTTTTTTTTTTTTTTTGTAGTTCAAAATGTGGTAGGCAAGATCGATAAAGAGACTTAACGAATCGGATTTAGGATAGATCATACTTTTTTGTTTAAAAAAATAACTAAGAAAGTATTTACCATAGGATAATTAAAATTTAATATAATGTAATTTTTCTTTTGGCATAAGTTGAATATAGTCCAATTTTTATAAAACACGATTCATGTTTATATTTACGATATGGATCATGTTTCCATTTAAAAATAAAATAAATGATACTTAAAATAAGAAGAAGGACAAATAAATACATTGACACATGATTATATAATCAAACCTAAATAATTTTCATAACTCATTTCAAGCTCACATGGTTTCATTATAACAAATCCATCCATCTTTCTTCATTGCCATCAACAAAATTAAATGAAATACATAAGAAAAAAAAAACTCTAAAAATCTTGATGAAAATTGATAATTATGATTATTATTAAAAGATATTTATATTGTGTTTATATATGGAATATATTTTAGTATTAGACATTAATATATGATTGTGTTTAATATATAATGAATAAAATTTAAATTCAATAGAAAATATATTTAAACAATGAGGTGTAAAATTGTGAGATTTCAAAAACTTATGTGGCACAACATGATGAGGTCAACCAAAAGTCAAAAAGTTTCGGTTTTACATTATAATATAGATATATAAAAGTTTAGTCCTTAAATTATGCGGCAGTCAATTTTATCATTGAATTATTAGTTATGTTAAGTTGTTAACTCAATATTGAAATTTTCACGGAATTTTATTATAATAGTTGATTTAACTGTTATAATTGGTGTATAATAAATATAATGACAATGGTATATTTATGTAAAAATAATGTTACTTTAATCACAATTTACTACTTTATAACCTTAATAAATTATGAAGAAAATTGTACAAATAGTTGTATCCATATCATTGCTCTTGTATCATTATAATGTGGAGGTGATATGTTAGGTTACATATAGATATAGTGTGTAATTGGTATTGTTGTAGGAAGTACAGATTTAATTGTAGAGATTTTTATTAAAAGATGTAACGGAATCTCTTTAACGCTAAAAGTTAAACAAAATTAAAAGTTTGAAACAACTTTAAAGATCTTAAAACTCTTAAAAAGGTCTAGGATCACAATATTTCCCACAATGTTTGCCACAATCTACTAATAATATTGTGTGCTAGTTAGTAGAAAATGTAAGTGGATCTGAATCCACTACTGAAATGAGTGATAACTTCTCAGAATATGATACGACCATAAAGTTATGTATAAAGTTACACACAAAGTTGTGATAATACTATTTAGCAAAATTTCTAGGGGAGTGATATTTCCACAAAAACAAATGTTATTTAAGCACTAATATAAAAAATTGTGTTGTTAAAAAATAAAAAATCCCTCATATTTTACTTTTTCTCTTATCAACTCTGTTTATCACTACTTTTCAGTGAGGGCTTTTTAGTCATTTAACATCACAGTTTACTATGTTAGTTTCTTGATGTGGAGATACCACTCTCCAATTGCTAATGCTCTACCTACCCATAATCTCATTAATTTTTTGATAAGTGTACCCATAATCTCATTAAATTAGCATCTATAGAGTGATATGACATGAACGTCGATCATTTGGAATTTATTGCTGATGTGGAGTCATTTGCGTGTCACATATGTTTAATCTTCTTTCAATTTGTTATACCTTAAATGTGGCCTAAATTGTCGCCTTATTATCCTTATAATATAAGGGCCTGAGGAGAAAAACTTTAATCACATCAATAATTTTTAGTAAGTCAATGATGGTACAACAAGGTAAGACTTAAGAGTGATCGACAATTTTTATTGAGTTCTTGACAGTAGGGGTGTAATCGGTAAGGTGCAGTGCAGTTTTCTCTGAATTTATGTACCTATACCTTATAGTGTGGTTTTTCTATTACATGCACCTGCACCTATTAAGATCGGTTTTGGCGCGGTGCGGTGCGGTGTAGGTGCGGTTTTGTGGTTTGGGCTAGACTCATTTAGGTCGGATTGGACCAATCCAAATGTCAATTTGAATTTAAAAAATTTACCTTTACAATAACTCAAAAATTTGACTAACTATAGCATACAAATATAAATCATAGTTTCCAATCTCAACCTGAATATTTAAGAAAAAAAAAATTATAACATACATATCTCATAGAATGAATCATAATTTTAAATCTTAACCTGCACATATATATTATATATAAATAATATATATAATCTCAATACATATATATCATCCTTATACAAATATAACTCAATCTCAACCTTCACATACCATTAGCATACAAATATAATGTAACATCACCTGCATATAGCATTAGCATACAAGTATAACATACTAGGGGTGTAATCGGAGAGGTGCGGTGCGGTTTTCTTTAGAGTGCGGTTTTCCTATTACACGCACCTGCACCTACACCTTATAGTGCGGTTTTCCTATTACACGCACCTGCACCTATTAAGATCGGTTGCGGTTTGGTGAGGTGCGGTTCGGTGCGGTTCTTACGGTTTGGTCGGTTGTGTCGGTGAAGCTTACACCCCTACTTGACAGTACACCAATGTAAGGGTAATATTGAAGTGTTTTTAAATTATCAATGATTAGATTTAATATAATGAATGGTTCCACGATGAAATTGAAACATAATAGACGCTTTAGAGACCAAATTGGTATTTTCACCTTTTTCTCATTTTTCTTTTTTGATAGAAAATAAATGCTAAAAACACATTAAACTGAAATTGTGTGGTTAGCATACAAGCATAGTAATCAAATGTAAAAATCAGAAATACATAGCGTTACAAATCTCGGTTTAAACACATATAACGTGAGGTTAATGGATGTGTGGAAAAACTGAGAGAGAAATCCGTAGGAAAGGGAACTTCTTTTTTGTTTCAATGTTTTTGATCTTTTTCTCATTTTTCTTTTTTGATAGAAAATAAATGCTAAAAACACATTAAACTGAAATTGTGTGGTTAGCATACAAGCATAGTAATCAAATGTAAAATTCAGAAATAGATTGCGTTACAAATCTTGGTTTAAACACATATAACGTGAGGTTAATAGATGCATGTGTGGACAAATTGAGAGAGAAATCCGTAGGAAAGGGAACTTCTTTTTTGTTTCAATGTTTTTGTTGAGATATGATACGTAATACCCAACTACGTGTAACATATGCACCTGAATTATGCTACCTACTGCTTTTTGGTTCCTATGAAGATCACTTTCGGTTTCCATGAAAAAGGAAAAAAAGATTCTTCGTTTCGAAAGCTTCCCCCATTTTCTCATGGCATCTTCTGGGATTATCTTTTAGTTTGTGTTTTCCCATAGCATCATTGCACACATTAACCTCTTTGGAATCGTACTTGTGGGATTATCTTTTAGTTTGTGTGAGGTGGTATCTGCAGTTAAAGATAAAGGGACTAAAAAAATCGTTACTTGTAGCTGCTTAATTGCTTATCTATAACATTATCCACCTTGTTTTTATTCGAGAACAATTGAGGAAATAGATATAGGTTTCAAAGCGAGTGGAGTAAAGACAAGTGTAGGTGTATTGGGTTTTCTTTTTCTTACAATTTGGGGTGGAGGATTTAGACTTCATTTCTTCTTATGGAAGGAATAAGGAGATATTATTTAACTATAAAACTTTTGATTATTGATGTTTAGATTTGAAATCTACTTTATAATACGTTTTCATTCTTTGGTTGTATCTGATTACCTCTTTTGCTAGCACTAAAACAACTATCTTAGTTTTGTTATACTTAAGGGGTTAAGTATAATTTGTTTTATTTCATATATATATATATATATATATATTTTTCGCCTTTTCCCTCAACTCTTGGTAACTAAGGAGGGTTGGATAAATAGATTCAAGCTCCAATTTTTTTAAAAATATAAACATGAAGGTGTAGCCTTTATAGTAAAATAGAATGTGATATCTCTTTACATTAACTAAGGGAGAGATCATGGAGTTTAATTTTTTATTTAAAAAAAGAAGAAGAAGAAGAAGAAGAAGAAGAACATAAGGTCGATTTGAAATTCTAACGAATTATTAGACTTTCTTACAAACTGGAGGTGGGGAAATCTAAATCTAAAATAGGCCCATAAATGAATAGCCCATATCAAGGGATAAAATGTAAAAGTCGGCCCAAACCCACGAGAGAGGCTAAAGTATCAAGGTCGGCCCAAGCCTGTATCAAGGGGTAAAGTATAAAACTCGGCCCAAGCTCTTATCAGAAGTCAAAGTATGAAGCTCGGCCCAAACCTATTGCAGAGGCCAAAGCTCGGCCCAGGCCGTATCACAAGTCAAAATGCAAAGCTCGGCCCAAAGCCTAAAGCACATAGAATATAGTACTTGTCAATAGAATCTTTGTACTTTATTGTACTTTATTGAATAAAGAATTGTCCCACATTGGGGAAAGGGAACAAAGTACAATGTACTGTGTACTATAAATTCAAAAGTAAACATTAATAAAGGGGGTGGTTATTTTTGGAAAGTCTGACTAAAGTACTTTTTACTACTTTAAGAAATTAATTGTAGCACTGAAACTTACCCACTACAATTGGCGCCGTCTGTGGGGAAGTACTTTTACAGAAACAAAATTCCGAAGAAAATGACTAGCCGAATAAAAAAAGCGACCGAGTACTCAGACCGAGGAAAGGAAACAATGATCCCAGAAGAGGAAGATCCCTTAGTAGAAACGGACCTCTCCTCTAATAATGAAAAAAGGTGGCCCTGAAGGTTCTCCTTCTGAAAAAGCACTCCGAGGCCGAAGAATCATCATTCAGATCAGAGGTCAGGAGAGAACAGAAACCTGAACCATCACACCGATATCGTGAACCCTCCAAAATGGACAGAAGATCAAGGCTAACCGAAGAACCACGAACGGGTAGTTCGACTAGTGACCGAACCTGGGATGAATATAATGAAGACACAGTGGAGGCACTACAACAACAGGTTCTTGACTTAAAGAAGAGGTTGAAGAAAAATAAGCGGTCCAGAAGACCACAACATTCTAGCCGATCGAAGATCAGAACTAGACATGCAAGATGTTTGTCGTCTGAAAGCTCCAGCAGATCAACCGCGGAAACTGATGAAGAAGAAAGCTCTGACGGGAGAAATAAAGGGGGGAGAACTTTGAACAGAGGGTCCAGGGGCAACTGGTCCGAATCCCCCTCAACCGTAAGACAACCATACGGAGAAAGAATAGGGCGGGAAACGGTGTGGAAAGCCCTTCATCAGATATCACACTCTCCATTTTCTAAAGAAATAGAAAGCGCCCGTCTGCCAAGAAACTTTTCAGCACCGACCTACGTAATGTACGACGGCAAGGCCGACCCTGTCGGGCATATTAGCCATTATAGACAAAGCATGGCTATACACCTCGGCAACAATGCTCTGATGTGCCGAATGTTCCCATCAAGCTTGGGACCGATGTCCCTTCGATGGTTCAACCGCCTTCCACATTCCTCGATTTTTTCTTGGAATGAATTAGCCGAGGCATTTGTCTCCCGATTCATAACAAACAGTCGTAAACCTAAGGAGTTTGCCTCCCTAATGTCTATGAGAATGAAGGACTCAGAGTCACTAAAAAACTATTCGGCCAGATACTGGGAAGTCTATAACGAGGTAGACGGTGGTACAGAAGATATGGCCATGAAAACCTTTAAAGAGGGTTTGCACCCCGAATCCGAGTTAAGACACAGTCTCTCCAAAAGATCGGCGAGAAACATGCGAGATCTTATGTCGCGAATTGAACAGTACGTACGTGTGGAGGAAGACAGAGCTAGAACTGGGGCATTATCCGCACAAAGTCGACCCCAAAGAAGGCCCAACAATACGGAGCAAAAAAGGGCCGAAATACCGCCAAGGAATCCTGCCCGTTTTCCACGACCGAAAGAAGCAGGCGGGGTATATACGGTCTTTAATCAACCAATTTATCGTATTATGGGCGACATAAAAAATGAACCTTTCTTCATGTGGCCTGCGCCCCTGGGTGGAGATCCAACAAAAAGGGATCCCAATAAATACTGTTCCTATCACAGAGAGAAGGGCCATATGACCGAGAAATGTTTTACATTGAAAAAGCACCTAGATGATCTGGCCAAAGCCGGACACCTACGACGCTACATAAGTGATGGCCAGAGACAGCATTACCATGAAGGGCCAACGATCGTTCACAACACCAAACCAGCTGCAAGAATCATAGAAACAATCCATACTTCTCGGTCGAATGGGCATTCATACGATCGACTAAAATCCGACTTAAAGAAAGCTCAACACCTTCGAGAAGTTTTTCAAATACATGAAGGATCAGTTATGTCCAAAAAACCGAGGATGGATTATCCAGAAAATGAACAGCAGATTTTCTTCTCCGACGAGGATTTAAGAGATGTCCAGACCCCACACGACGATCCGTTAGTGATCAAATTGAGAATTGGGGACTCGGATGTCAAACGGGTACTAGTAGACCAAGGCAGTTGTTCTGAAATAATGTACCCAGACTTGTTTCACGGATTAGGTCTCAAACAGACCGACCTGCAACCTTACGACGCACCTCTAGTTGGATTTTCAGGAGAAAGCATTCGGCCAATGGGACGGATCACATTGAACGTCCATACCGGACCAATCAGTTTGGAAACCGAATTTGTGGTAATAGACGTACCGTCCCCCTACACAGCAATTATGGGACGAAGATGGCTGCACAGGTTGAAAGCCGTGCCTTCCTCTTTCCATCAAAAACTCCGTTTCCCAACAGATTTCGGTATAATGGAGATTAAGGGCGACCAAGTTGCCTCCAAGCAGTGCATCATGGCGGCGGTCAAACAGAATCCCCCAGAATCAAAACAAAAGGGGAAAATGGTGTCACAATGCTCCAAGGGTTTATAGCAGTTAGAGAAGGCGAGGGATACCCACACAGAGACATACTCGTCCTGTGAAGAATTAGATACGGTGATTTTCTCCTCTGATCCTGAGAAGTATTTCAAAATCGGCCGAGAAGCTCAGTCCAGGCAACCGAACCGAACTCATAGACTTCCTCGTAGGCAACGTGGACGTATTCGCTTGGGATCCCTACGAAGTACCAGGTGTAGATCCCAATTACATCGAACATCGGTTGAATACAGATCCTCACTCCAAACCAGTGCAACAGAAGGCGAGGAGATCAGCTCCAGTGCATGCAGAAGCAGTACAAAAGGAAGTAGAGAAGCTATTGCAGGCTGGAGCAATACGGGAAATCCAATATCCTACTTGGCTCTCTAACACAGTGGTAGTAAAAAAGAAAAACGGGAAGTGGAGAGTATGTGTAGACTTCACAAACCTCAACCAAGCATGCCCAAAGGACCCCTTCCCCTTACCCAAGATCGATCAGTTGGTAGACGCAACAGCCGGGCACGACCGAATGAGTTTTTCTGGACGCCTTCCAAGGGTACCATCAGATTGCCCTATCAGCTGAAGACCGAGAAAAAACCGCATTCATCACCCCACTGGGGATATACTGCTACAAAGTAATGCCGTTCGGTCTAAAAAACGCCGGCGCCACATATCAACGGATGGTCACTAAGATGTTCAAAGATCAAATAGGGAAGACAATGGAGATATACATTGATGATATGGTTGTAAAAAGCAGGTTGTCCCAAAACCACTTAAAGGATTTGACGGAGACATTCCGGGTATTAAGACTGCACAAACTACGATTGAACGCTTCAAAATGCGTATTTGGGGTCGGCTCTGGAAAATTCCTAGGTTTCATGGTATCACATAGAGGTATTGAGGTAAACCCAGATCAAATCAAGGTCATCCAAGAACTAAAAGCACCACGAACTCACAAAGAAGTCCAACGCCTAACAGGTATGACCGCAGCCTTGAGCAGATTCATTTCAAGATCCGCTGACAGATGCCAGCCCTTCTTTCAGCTCCTGAAAAAGAGCACTACTTTCAAATGGGACGACAAATGCGTTTCGGCCTTTGAAGATCTGAAGAGGTATCTTTCTTCCTCCTTGCTTTTGTCCAATCCCACACCAGGTGAACCACTTTTTCTGTATTTGGCCGTATCTGACCGAGCTGTAAGTGCCGTATTGATTCGAATCAAAGATACCGTCCAGTGTCCAGTATATTATGCAAGCAAAACTATGACGGAGGCAGAAACGCACTATCCCCCTTTAGAAGAAGGTCGGCCTAGCATTGATCACTGCGGCCGACAAGCTACCACAATATTTTCAAGCACACACCGTTTACTTGGTAACGCAATACCCGGTGCAAGCCATGTTTAACAAGGCCGACTTCACGGGACGGATTTGGAAATGGGGAGCAAAGATTAGTGCGTTAGGCGTAAAATATCTGCCAAGGACTGCCATAAAGGGGCAGGTGCTGGCCGATTTCGTTGCAGAATTCGCACCGACCTCGGAACAAAATAACTTAGGCGAATCAACGCCCCGAGAAGACTCGCCCGACCATACAGGTTGGTGGAAGGTGTATGTAGACGGAGCTTCCAACACCAAAGGATCAGGAACCGGGGTGGTCATAATAACGCCGGATGAAACAGTGATTGAACAATCGATTCGTCTT
>OU015772.1:6116827-6204376 GCA_907173295.1 Fagus sylvatica
TTTATTGAATAAAGAATTGTCCCACATTGGGGAAAGGGAACAAAGTACAATGTACTGTGTACTATAAATTCAAAAGTAAACATTAATAAAGGAGGTGGTTATTTTTGGAAAGTCTGACTAAAGTACTTTTTACTACTTTAAGAAATTAATTGTAGCACTGAAACTTACCCACTACAATTGGCGCCGTCTGTGGGAAAGTACTTTTACAGAAACAAAATTCCGAAGAAAATGACTAGCCGAATAAAAAAAGCGACCGAGTACTCAGACCGAGGAAAGGAAACAATGATCCCAGAAGAGGAAGATCCCTTAGTAGAAACGGACCTCTCCTCTAATAATGAAAAAAGGTGGCCTGAAGGTTCTCCTTCTGAAAAAGCACTCCGAGGCCGAAGAATCATCATCAGATCAGAGGTCAGGAGAGAACAGAAACCTGAACCATCACACCGATATCGTGAACCCTCCAAAATAGGACAGAAGATCAAGGCTAACCGAAGAACCACGAACGGGTAGTTCGACTAGTGACCGAACCTGGGATGAATATAATGAAGACACAGTGGAGGCACTACAACAACAGGTTCTTGACCTAAAAAAGAAGTTGAAGAAAAATAAGCGGTCCAGAAGACCACAACATTCTAGCCGATCGAAGATTAGAACCAGACATACAAAATGTCTGTCATCTGAAAGCTCCAGCAGGTCCACCGCGGAAACTGATGAAGAAGAAAGCTCTGACGGGAGAAATAAAGGGGGGAGAACTTTGAACAGAGGGTCAAGGGGCAACTGGTCCGAATCCCCCTCAGCCGTAAGACAACCATACGGAGAAAGAATAGGGCGGGAAACGGTGTGGAAAGCCCTTCATCCAGATATCACACTCTCCATTTTCTAAAGAAATAGAAAGCGCCCGTCTGCCAAGAAACTTTTCAGCACCGACCTATGTAATGTACGACGGCAAGGCCGACCCTGTCGGGCATATTAGCCATTATAGACAAAGCATGGCTATACACCTCGGCAACAATGCTCTGATGTGCCGAATGTTCCCATCAAGCTTGGGACCGATGTCCCTTCGATGGTTCAACCGCCTTCCACATTCCTCGATTTTTTCTTGGAATGAATTAGCCGAGGCATTTGTCTCCCGATTCATAACAAACAGTCGGAAACCTAAGGAGTTTGCCTCCCTAATGTCTATGAGAATGAAGGACTCAGAGTCACTAAAAAACTATTCGGCCAGATACTGGGAAGTCTATAACGAGGTAGACGGTGGTACAGAAGATATGGCCATGAAAACCTTTAAAGAGGGTTTGCACCCCGAATCCGAGTTAAGACACAGTCTCTCCAAAAGATCGGCGAGAAACATGCGAGATCTTATGTCGCGAATTGAACAGTACGTACGTGTGGAGGAAGACAGAGCTAGAACTGGGGCATTATCCGCACAAAATCGACCCCAAAGAAGGCCCAACAATACGGAGCAAAAAAGGGCCGAAATACCGCCGAGGAATCCTACCCGTTTTCCACGACCGAAAGAAGCAGTCGGGGTATATACAGTTTTTAATCAACCAATTTATCGTATTATGGGCGACATAAAAAATGAACCTTTCTTCATGTGGCCTGCGCCCCTGGGTGGAGATCCAACTAAGAGGGATCCCAATAAATACTGTTCCTATCACAGAGAAAAGGGCCATATGACCGAGAAATGTTTCACATTGAAAAAGCACCTAGATGATCTGGCCAAAGCCGGACACCTACGATGCTACATAAGTGATGGCCAGAGACAACATTACCATGAAGGGCCAACGATCGTTCACAACACCAAACCAGCTGCAAGGATCATAGAAACAATCCATACTTCTCGGTCGAATGGGCATTCATACGATCGACTAAAATCCGACTTAAAGAAAGCTCAACACCTTCGAGAGGTTTTTCAAATACATGAAGGATCAGTTATGTCCAAAAAACCGAGGATGGATTATCCAGAAAATGAACAGCAGATTTTCTTCTCCGACGAGGATTTGAGAGATGTCCAGACCCCACACGACGATCCGTTAGTGAATCAAATTGAGAATTGGGGACTCGGATGTCAAACGGGTACTAGTAGACCAAGGCAGTTGTTCTGAAATAATGTACCCAGACTTGTTTCACGGATTAGGTCTCAAACAGACCGACCTGCAACCTTACGACGCACCTCTAGTTGGATTTTCAGGAGAAAGCATTCGGCCGATGGGACGGATCACATTGAACGTCCATACCGGACCAATCAGTTTGGAAACAGAATTTGTGGTAATAGACGTACCGTCCCCCTACACAGCAATTATGGGACGAAGATGGCTGCACAGGTTGAAAGCCGTGCCTTCCTCTTTCCATCAAAAACTCCGTTTCCCAACAGATTTCGGTATAATGGAGATTAAAGGCGACCAAGTTGCCTCCAAGCAGTGCATCATGGCGGCGGTCAAACAGAATCCCCCAGAATCCAAAACAAAAGGGGAAAATGGTGTCACAATGCTCCAAGGGTTTATAGCAGTTAGAGAAGGCGAGGGATACCCACACAGAGACATACTCGTCCTGTGAAGAATTAGATACGGTGATTTTCTCCTCTGATCCTGAGAAGTATTTCAAAATCGGCCGAGAGCTCAGTCCAGGCAACCGAACCGAACTCATAGACTTCCTCGTAGGCAACGTGGACGTATTCGCTTGGGATCCCTACGAAGTACCAGGTGTAGATCCCAATTACATCGAACATCGGTTGAATACAGATCCTCACTCCAAACCAGTGCAACAGAAGGCGAGGAGATCAGCTCCAGTGCATGCAGAAGCAGTACAAAAGGAAGTAGAGAAGCTATTGCAGGCTGGAGCAATACGGGAAATCCAATATCCTACTTGGCTCTCTAACACAGTGGTAGTAAAAAAGAAAAACGGGAAGTGGAGAGTATGTGTAGACTTCACCAAACCTCAACCAAGCATGCCCAAAGGACCCCTTCCCCTTACCCAAGATCGATCAGTTGGTAGACGCAACAGCCGGGCACGACCGAATGAGTTTTCTGGACGCCTTCCAAGGGTACCATCAGATTGCCCTATCAGCCGAAGACAGAGAAAAAACCGCATTCATCACCCCACTGGGGATATACTGCTACAAAGTAATGCCGTTCGGTCTAAAAAACGCCGGCGCCACATATCAACGGATGGTCACTAAGATGTTCAAAGATCAAATAGGGAAGACAATGGAGATATACATTGATGATATGGTTGTAAAAAGCAGGTTGTCTCAAGACCACTTAAAGGATTTGACGGAGACATTCCGGGTATTAAGACTGCACAAACTACGATTGAACGCTTCAAAATGCGTATTTGGGGTCGGCTCTGGAAAGTTCCTAGGGTTCATGGTATCACATAGAGGTATTGAGGTAAACCCAGATCAAATCAAGGTCATCCAAGAACTAAAAGCACCACGAACTCACAAAGAAGTCCAACGCCTAACAGGTATGACCGCAGCCTTGAGCCGATTCATTTCAAGATCCGCTGACAGATGCCAGCCCTTCTTTCAACTCCTGAAAAAGAGCACTACTTTCAAATGGGACGACAAATGCGTTTCGGCCTTTGAAGATCTGAAGAGGTATCTTTCTTCCTCCCTGCTCTTGTCCAACCCTACACCAGGTGAACCACTTTTTCTGTATTTGGCCGTATCTGACCGAGCTGTAAGTGCCGTATTGATTCGAATCAAAGATACCGTCCAGTGTCCAGTATATTATGCAAGCAAAACTATGACGGAGGCAGAAACGCACTATCCCCCTTTAGAGAAGGTCGGCCTAGCATTGATCACTGCGGCCGACAAGCTACCACAATATTTTCAAGCACACACCGTTTACTTGGTAACGCAATACCCGGTGCAAGCCATGTTTAACAAGGCCGACTTCACGGGACGGATTTGGAAATGGGGAGCGAAGATTAGTGCGTTAGGCGTAAAATATCTGCCAAGGAACTGCCATAAAGGGGCAGGTGCTGGCCGATTTCGTTGCAGAATTCGCACCGACCTCGGAACCAAAATAACTTAGGCGAATCAACGCCCCAAGAAGACTCGCCCGACCATACAGGGTGGTGGAAGGTGTATGTAGATGGAGCTTCCAATTCCAAAGGATCAGGAACCGGGGTGGTCATAATAACGCCGGATGAAACCGTGATTGAACAATCGATTCGTCTTAATTTTAAAACTTCTAACAATGAGGCCGAATATGAAGCAGTCCTGGCTGGATTGAAATCGGCAAAAACGTTGGGAGCCAGACGTCTGATCGTCTACTGCGATTCGTTGTTAGTAGCAAGTCAAATCAACGGGGAGTACATGGCTCGGGATGAGCGTATGTCGGCCTATCTGTTGAAAGTTCAGACGGCCATGACCGATTTCGAAACAGTAAGAATCGAACAGATCGGTCGAAACTTGAACAATCACGCGGATGCATTGGCAACGTTGGCATCTGTTCTGAGTGCAGATTTTAAACGTTTTATACCAATTGAGACCCTCACAACGCCCAGCACCGATCAACCTGCGAACTACATAAATGCTATTACAGTTGGGCCGTGTTGGATGGATCCCTATGTCACCTACCTTAAAGAGGGCGTTCTACCGGAACAGAAAAAGGAAGCCGAAATTATCAGAAGGAAAACCGCGAGGTTCTGGTTGTCAAAGGACTTGAAACTCTACCGACGGTCCTTCTCGGGACCCTATCTTTTATGCGTTCACCCTGACGTTATCGAGGATTTGCTATACGAGATACATGAAGGCATCTGTGGAAGTCATACTGGGGGCAGATCTCTGGCACACCGAGCTCTTACCCAGGGATATTGGTGGCCCTACATGCAGAAAGACGCAGTGGACTATGTCAGAAAGTGCGATAAATGTCAAAGATTCTCACATTCGCTTCATCAACCAGCCGGAGAGCTGCAGCCATTAGTAAGTCCTTGGCCATTCGCACAGTGGGGCATGGACCTGGTCGGACCCTTACCTAAAGCAACAGGTAATAGACGATGGTTGATTGTGGCTACAGACTATTTCACAAAATGGGTCGAGGCCGAACCCTTGGCAAACATCAGAGACAGAGATTCAATCAAGTTCGTCTGGAAGAATATTATAACCAGGTTCGGAATACCCAAAACTATCATCTCTGATAATGGGACACAATTCACCAGTAAACCTTTCACGAAGTATTGCTCAGAACTCGGTATAAAAAACGTGTACAGTTCACCGGCATACCCTCAGAGTAATGGACAAGCCGAGGCCTCGAACAAAACCGTGTTAGACGGAATCAAGAAAAGGCTGGAAGATGCCAAGGGAAGATGGGTGGAAGAATTACCTAATGTCCTTGTGGACTTTCAGAACCACTCCACGGAGATCAACAGGGGAGACCCCATTCTCATTAGCATATGGATCGGAAGCAGTCATCCCATTAGAAATCGGACTCCCCACTCTCAGAACATCGGAATGGGAACCAACAAGGAATGATCTGGCTCAATCCCAAGCTCTAGACTTACTAGAAGAAAGAAGAGAACAAGCAATGATCAGGTTAGCCTCCTACCAGCAGCAACTGAAAAAGGGATACAACAAGAACATTCGACCGAAGGTCCTTTCAACAAGGAGATCTGGTCCTCAGAAAAGTTTTGGGCAACACTAAAAACCCGACCGACGGTAAGCTGGGGCCAAACTGGGAAGGACCGTACAGGGTGCGATTTGTCACAGGAACAGGAGCCTATCACCTAGAAGACTTGAATTCTTTACCCTTGCCTCGGCCATGGAATGTCAGCAATCTTCGGAAGTATTTCCATTAGTTCATATCCTTTTCCTCCCGTCAAAAAAAAAAAAAAAAAAAAAAAAAAAAAAAAAAAAAAAAAAAAGGGGGGGTTTGGTATAGGATGTTTAGCACAAGTTGTAAACTAATAATGAATAAGAAAAACAAAAGGTGGACGTAGGCCCCATTGGTCGAACCACGGTAAATCTGGTGTCCCTACCACTTCACTATCCTTGTTCATAAACAGTTAAAAGCTTAAAAATAACTTGACTTAGGCTTTGCTCAACCGAAGAGGTTTCCAAGCACTGAGGTCCAGGGGGACTGGCAAGTTAAAGTTAAAAACTTAAACAATAACTTGACTCAGGCTTCGGTCAACCGAAGAGGTTTCCAAGCACTGAGGTCCAGGGGGACTGGCAAGTTACAAGTTAAAAACTTAAACATAACTTGACTTAGGCTTCGGTCAACCGAAGAGGTTTCCAAGCACTGAGGTCCAGGGGGACTGGCAAGTTACAAGTTAAAACTTAAAAATAACTTGACTTAGGCTTTGGTCAACCGAAAAGGTTCCCAAGCACTGAGGTCCAGGGGGACTGGCAAGTTAAAAGTTAAAAGCTTAAAAATAACTTGACTTAGGCTTCGGTCAACCGAAAAGGTTCCCAAGCACTGAGGTCCAGGGGGACTGGCAAGTTACAAAGTTAAAAACTTAAACATAACTTGACTCAGGCTTCGGTCAACCGAAGAGGTTTCCAAGCACTGAGGTCCAGGGGGACTGGCAAGTTACAAAGTTAAAAACTTAAAAATAACTTGACTTAGGCTTCGGTCAACCGAAAAGGTTCCCAAGCACTGAGGTCCAGGGGGACTGGCAAGTTAAAAGTTAAAAGCTTAAAAATAACTTGACTTAGGCTTTGGCCAACCGAAAAGGTTCCCAAGCACTGAGGTCCAGGGGGACTGGCAAGTTAAAGGTTAAAAGCTTAAAAATAACTTGACTTAGGCTTCGGTCAACCGAAGAAGGTTCCCAAGCACTGAGGTCCAGGGGGACTGGCAAGTTAAAAGTTAAAAGCTTAAAAATAACTTGACTTAGGCTTCGGTCAACCGAAGAGGTTTCCAAGCACTGAGGTCCAGGGGGACTGGCAAGTTACAAGTTAAAAGCTTAAAAATAACTTGACTTAGGCTTCGGTCAACCGAAAGGTTCCCAAGCACTGAGGTCCAGGGGGACTGGCAAGTTAAAAGTTAAAAGCTTAAAAATAACTTGACTTAGGCTTCGGTCAACCGAAGAAGGTTCCCAAGCACTGAGGTCCAGGGGGACTGGCAAGTTAAAAGTTAAAAGCTTAAAAATAACTTGACTTAGGCTTTGGTCAACCGAAGAGGTTCCCAAGCACTGAGGTCCAGGGGGACTGGCAAGTTAAAAGTTAAAAGCTTAAAAATAACTTGACTTAGGCTTTGGTCAACCGAAGAGGTTCCCAAGCACTGAGGTCCAGGGGGACTGGCAAGTTAAAAGTTAAAAGCTTAAAAATAACTTGACTTAGGCTTCGGTCAACCGAAGAGGTTTCCAAGCACTGAGGTCCAGGGGGACTGGCAAGTTACAAGTTAAAAACTTAAACATAACTTGACTTAGGCTTCGGTCAACCGAAAAGGTTCCCAAGCACTGAGGTCCAGGGGGACTGGCAAGTTAAAAGTTAAAAACTTAAAAATAACTTGACTTAGGCTTTGGTCAACCGAAAAGGTTCCCAAGCACTGAGGTCCAGGGGGACTGGCAAGTTAAAGTTAAAAGCTTAAAATATAATTAGACTTCGGTCAGACCTGAGGGTTCCTAAATGCAAAACCCCAAGAAGACTATTAGGATAAAAGTTGGAACGACCGACCCGGCTTTGGCCTCGGTCGAAACCAAGCTTTCCAAATACTGAGCTCCTTAAAGAAAAGAAAGTTGGAAAAACTAACTCGACTTTGGCTTTCCTCAACCTAAGGGATTCCAAGAGCTATAGTCCGAGAAAACTAACAAGTCAAAAATAGAAACCAACTCAAAATTCAGTAAAATTTAAATAAACACATTCGGTATACAAGGATATAAGTAGAAAACATGCTCAAGCAAAAATGAGATTCACATAAAAGGCACTAGTCATAAAAACACAAAGGTTAATTGTATCATTCCCCCCTTCTTATGAAGGAAACAGGGAACACAAAAACAAATTGTATCATTCCCCCCTTCTTATGAAGGAAACAGGGAATACAAACGTAATACATTTCAAAAGTGAAATATTAAAACTAATCTACTACGTCAATGGTCTCATCAACGTCCGAACCCTCTTCTCCTTCTTGAGATTCAGCAGCAGGGATTTGATCATCAGGCCTATCCTCGGCCGCCTTAGTATCATCAACCAGCACGGGCTCACTTAAGGCTTCAGGGGACCCAGGAACTGTCGGATCTCCAGCGGCACCCTCACCAGCCACCAACTCGTTTCCCTCCTCTGGCACAGGAACCTCATAAGGTTGACGTGAATACGCCAAATCATATAAGTCAGAGTCGTCATCAACCCCGGCATTATCTAGGGCCTGGTGCCATCCTTGGACGAAATACTTGTTGCACTCGCCTCTGAGTTGATATCTTAGATCCTGGGATGCTTGGTTAACACCTTGGTCATAGTAAGCCTGAGCCCCCTTATCAGCCCTCACTTCGGCCTCAGCCAGCGCCTCTTTAAGCTGGCTATTCTCAATTCGAACTTGAGAGGCAGATTTATATTCAGCGTCCAGCTTTCTCTGAAGCTCGGCCACTTGATTCTGCAAATTTAGCAGACCAGCTTCGGCACTCTTTTGGGCACTCTCAGCAGCACGAATTCTTACAGAGGCCGAGCTCTCAAGATCCTTAAGGCGCTTGATCTCGTCGGTAGACAAGTTAAGGCGACGCTCGGTCTCCAAAAGTCTGTTGCCAGCTTCAAATATACCTTGAACGGCCTAAGAAAGAAGCAAAGAAAAGATAAATTGAAAAGGAATGTGTGTCTAAATAAGATGAAGGGCACATGTAACATGCATAATGAAACATTGAAGTACTAAACTTACCAGGATAGAATCACGCTTGAGATTCTCCAACATATATTTGGATCTCTTCTCCTGCCAGACCTTCATGTCTTCCGGAAGGAGGAGAGCTTTTCCAACTGCTTCGGCCACTTGCCCTCCTCGAACTCCTCTCCCGCTCTTGAGGACCGAGTCTCCCTTATCGACCGATCGATTCTCAAGAAGGAAAGAGCAACTCCACGGTTGTTGCAAGTCATCTTGACCCACACGACCTTGAGGAATTTGACCCGTGGCTTTTTGAAGAGCTCGGTTATTCTTACTCTTAGCCTTCTTTGGAGACTTGGCCTTTGAAGGTTGGGCTGGAGACGACCCCTCCTGAACGCAGCCTTCATCATCCTGCGCCGCTCCTCTCTTCCTTTTCTTCCTCATAACACCTTCTCCTTGGGAAAATCCAGGGGGAAGAGGTAGGGGAGAGGCAGTTGGTGAAGTCCGCGACGTCCCTGAAGCCGACGTCCCAAGCACATCCGCTATGCTGACGGTTCTTGGTTGGACCGGCATCTCTTCGGTCGGTTTAGGATCGGGGTCAAAAATAGACGGAAACCGAATGATTGGAAGACCGGCTTCCGAAGATTCAATGGAAGGAGTAAAGTTAGGATCGCTGAGAGGTGGTACAAGCCGAGGTACTTGTACTCCTTTTCTAGCCGTTAAGGGGACCG
This sequence comes from Fagus sylvatica, assembly GCA_907173295.1. NCBI lineage: Eukaryota > Viridiplantae > Streptophyta > Magnoliopsida > Fagales > Fagaceae > Fagus > Fagus sylvatica. The sequence continues at coordinate 6,126,312 of OU015772.1, forward strand.
CTTGGATGATATCCTCCTGATCCTTCCCAGGCCGCACGACCGAAACCTCTTCCTGTCTAAAATGTTTTACAATGGGACCTTTCTGGAAGGATTTGTATGAAGGCACGTAGTCCAGTAAGACGGATGCCGCCCGAGGCCGACCACCCGAATCAATAAAACAGGGTTTCTGAAGGAGGTGTTCGACTGTTCTCCTTTCCACAAGTTCTACTTTCTTAGATGTAAAAATCTTATCTGACAAGGAAAAAGAAACATTCGGTCAAGACAAACGAAAATAGATAAAAATACGTTGCATAAAAGACGCGAAACAGTTAGACATAAAACAGTTAAAACCTGGTACACCGGGCCTCAAAGAGCAATTAATATGGGGGTTTTGCCAGTTCCCCGTGAACACCAAGAAATCTTCATCTCGGCCCTTGCTAGAGTCCGGAAGCCCGGTCACCAGTTTTCTATAAGCGTTACGGGCAAATAGGGTATATTGGTCCCTACCGGTCGCTTGGAGACTATATACATATGTTATATCATGTACAGTGAGGTCTAGGCCCAATTTCTCCATGAGAACGGCCGTCCCCATTACTATCCTAAAAACATTAGGGGCACACTGAATGGGGGCTAGTCTAAAATGAGCTAAAAACTGTAGTAAGAAAGTATGCATGGGTATTCTAACCCCTCCTTCGATTATTGCTACCATGGGAAGCACAAGGTCTTGATTCAGGACAAGTGCAAGATCACCGTAAGGAACGTACCGAATGTGTACGTCCTCGGGAATCCCGTAACGTTTTTTAAACTCTACGATTTTCTCTTCGGTATCTACGAGTTTGGCAAATTTACCCATAACGTAAAAAACAAAATAAAAAGTTTTTTGGACCGAAGAATACTACTAGGACGACGGAAGGAAAATACAAAGAGTAGAAAAAGACTTACTGACGTGAAGACGGCACAGAAGAGTTAAGAAAGATAGACTCAGAGGACTGAAGGGGATGTTTTTTATCTCTAGAAGTGAAAGTAAAGAGTAAAAATGAAGTGGGGTCTTCCCCCTTTTATACAAGAGTGGATGGGCTAAGGAAACCGGGACTTAGCCGGTCATGGGCCGGTAAAAATCAGAGAGCCAGTGAAATAGCTTCTCTCGGCCCCCAAAAAAGCCTTCATAATGATTTGATGGCCTAGGGAACACATAACGGCGTAATAAATGACGCCAGCCGTCATTCATTTAATAGCCGAAAATCGAAAAGACCCCAACGTCAGGTCACCATTAATAAAAGCATTCCTATACACCGAAAAGGTGAAACTCTGCCTTCTCATTAATCACTTCAAAAACTGACCGATCTAGTGATTATCTCTACGGTCTGTGGATTACATTAGTTGAAGCATTCTGATCAGACCGAACGTTTCTACCGAGGACCGTAAGATCGGTATGAGGCATGTATTGATCCATTTATCTCAATTCTAACAAAAAACATCCAAAGTATATATGCCGAGGATAATTCGGAGCAACGAGATAAGCTCGACCCTAGCGATAAACGAACTTGCCTTTACAAAAAAAACAAACAAAACAAAACAAAACAACAACAACAACAAACAAACAAACAAACAAAACATTCATATATAACTCAATTCAGATCTATGACAAAGTTGTTTTTCTTATATATGTATAGGGGACAATTACATAAACAAACCCCCTTAGTCACCCATGTTTACATTATCTTCTTTATCAGAGACACCTTTCTTAAACCCCTTCGGTCAACGTTCATTTCCCCTCGTTAGTAACGAACTTTCCAAAAGTTCTGTCGTTGGTGTACATGGAAACCTTTATGCTGATCACGACAAACATTCCTACGAATCCAAGACCGAGAACCCCAAATGAATGGGATAATATGTCTGTTTGGTGCGATTTGCTTCAATGGAGAAATGAAATGTATAATGCAGTCATAGATGCATTCAAGGATCATAGGCAGATCCCCCTTGATCATCCACGTCTACATTATCTTCTTTATCAGAGACACCTTTCTCCATATCTTGAACCTCTTCAGTCTGGGCCCGCTCTTGATGATCAAAAACTTCGGCGTTTTCCATGACCGTAGGACCGTCAAAGGCTTCACGACCTCCCAAAACCTCAACGTTTGTTTCTTCAAGATTTTCAGGGGTTCCTGAATCATAGGGTCGATAACGTCGGCCCAAGACGTAAAGCTCAGACTCATCATCAACCGCAGCTTGCTCAAGAGCCAGCGCCCACCCCTTCAGGAAATTAATATTACATTCCCTACGCATTTGAAATCTCAAAGACCCTGCAGCATCTGCAAAACCCCGGTCGTAGGTTGCCTGAGCTTCATTCTCAGCATCACTTGACACCTGCCGAGCTTCAGCCAACTCGGCCTTAAGTTTATCAATTTCCGCCTGTAATCCACTGGAACGGTCACATTCTCGTTCCAGCTTAGCCGACATCTCCACCAGTTGGCATTCGGCCTTCTGAAGCCCTTCTTCGGCAGATTTGTGTTGACTCTCGACCTCCCGAATTCTAGCAGACGCCGCCTTCTCGACTTCACGCAACCTATCGTTTTCAGCGAGAGATTCGTTAAGAAGACGTTCGGCTTCTATCAGTCGATACCCGGCCTCGAAAACCCCTTGGACGGCCTATAAAAAAAAAAAAAAAAAAAAAAAAAAAAAAAAAAAAATAAAAAAAAAAAAAAAAAAAAAAAATCGTCATAATGAGTAAATAATAATGACGGATTATCGTAACAAAAGAAAGGATGTAAAACGAAACTCACCACGACCGAGTCACGCTTCAGATTTTCGATCATATGTTTTGAGTCATTTCCTTTCCAATTTTTCATGTCTTTGGGAAGGAGAAGGGCGCTCCCAAGGGCATCAGCTATTTGCCCACCACGGACGTCTTTACTTTTCCAGACCGAATCATCTTCATTCACCGGTCGGCCATCCACATAGAATTCACACTGCCAGGGCGCTGGTTGTTCTTTTTGGTGTTTGCGTTTATGAGAAACATGACCGACGGCCTTTTGGAGAGTTCGGCTGTCTTTACTTTTACCCTTTTTCGATGAGGGCTTAGTCGTGGGTTCGATGTTGATAGGTACCTGCTGCTTTTCGGATACTTCGGCTTCCTCTTCCCCCTTCTTTCTCTTTTTTACAACAGATTCTCCCTCGGGGAATCCGGAAGCACGGGGAGCATTAGGACCTCGCGGCAACTCTGGGGCACGCTCTTCAAGCACCGATCGTATGTCTACGATCCTCTTTTGGATAGGCATGTTTTTACTTGTGCTTTGAGTACAAGTGAGCTGGAAAGAAGAAACCAAAGTCAAAACAGTAAAAAAGCTCACGACTGGAGGCAAAGAATAGTGTTTCAAAAGGTAAAAGTGTAATGTGGGGTCTCGCTCTCTTATATACTGCCAAAGTGACGACAGGCAACCGGAAGTCAACCAGTCACGGGCCGGTGAGAAACCTGCAAGAAAAAGAAAAATAAACAAAAAATAATAGCGAGGAAAAATGATTCTTCCGGTTTGCACTACATCCTTGGAGACAAAGCATCCTCGGGAAATCCAAACGTCGTCCTAATCGCAATAAAGCATTAAAAACGAGATAACTTAGGGAACGCCAAACGTCCTTCCTTAATTATGGCTTACGGATGCTGTCAAGATAATATCGAATTAATTTATCCCTATCCCTTGTCCTCACCCAATAAACGCAACATCGATTTGGAAGTCACTGCTTCCTTATCATAAATGTTCCGGACCGAACCGTCCAGGGATAACAACCGAGTTATGAATCCGTAAACCAAACCCTATTCCTGACCGAATTTCGTTTAAAGCTGTGAATAATTACTGTATATTTCTCCACTGTTTCGGTCAAATCCTTCTCTTCAAAAAAGAGTAAAGATTTGAGGGGCAATTGGAGGTGGGGAAATCTAAATCTAAAATAGGCCCATAAATGAATAGCCCATATCAAGGGATAAAATGTAAAAGTCGGCCCAAGCCCACGAGAGAGGCTAAAGTATCAAGGTCGGCCCAAGCCTGTATCAAGGGGTAAAGTATAAAACTCGGCCCAAGCTCTTATCAGAAGTCAAAGTATGAAGCTCGGCCCAAACCTATTGCAGAGGCCAAAGCTCGGCCCAGGCCGTATCACAAGTCAAAATGCAAAGCTCGGCCCAAAGCCTAAAGCACATAGAATATAGTACTTGTCAATAGAATCTTTGTACTTTATTGTACTTTATTGAATAAAGAATTGTCCCACATTGGGGAAAGGGAACAAAGTACAATGTACTGTGTACTATAAATTCAAAAGTAAACATTAATAAAGGGGGTGGTTATTTTTGGAAAGTCTGACTAAAGTACTTTTTACTACTTTAAGAAATTAATTGTAGCACTGAAACTTACCCACTACACAAACCATGGACAAAGAGAAGAAAGTTATCTATGAGGCTATCACTTGAATTTTTCTTAAAAAGTAAAAACGTAAGGTCGATTTGAAATTCTAACGAATTATTAGACTTTCTTACAAACCATAAAACTTGTCCACTCATAAGAAAATCTATTTATTTTTATCCACGTTTTTTGTGAGTAGCAACTTGTCCATACTCTCTCTCTCTATTTTTTTTTTAATTAAATAGAATCTAGTGCTAATTTCAAAGACCAAACGTACATTTTAACCTTTTATATAAGAATATTCCTTTTTGGATGGATTTTACAAATAAGCTGATAGACCAAACTTTTCCCACCTCTCATTCTCAAAATAAATAAAGAACGAAAAAAAAAAAAAAATCCTTAATTATAGTTTAGAACATGATGCATAACACATCATCTCTTCTATAGTATTTGGACTTCCATAGACAAATAGATCTATACAATATGAGCATTGTAGAACTTATATAGAGTGAGAGAGATGATATGTATTGAGATTCCGTGCAATAGTTTTGAATGATCCAGATTAAAAATTGTTTTTTCAACTTTTCATCTTGTCATTCCAAACAAAAAGTAAATTTCTAATGTTCTATAATTTTTTAATATATATGTTTGGATGACTGAGATGAAAAGTTGAAAAAAAACTTTCAATTCCGACCATATTATTGAGACTACAAATTCAATATTATATTTAATGAATAAAACTATACAGAAGGTTGCCTTTATACATATAGATGTGAGAGTGTAATACAAGAACAAAAATGTGTGTGCAGTATGCTAGACAAATAAAGTAAGCGTGAGAGTACAATACAAGAACAAATAATATGTGTGCCAGTCAAGTAAGGTACAATGAACCTACAACTCGTTAGGCCTATACCCTAAAACTGTATAGATAGTTGGTTTCATATAGACAGATGTGAGGATACCGTATAAGTAATATGTATATTAGACAAGCAAGATATATACGCCCTATAGATTATACTAAAACATATAATTCATATGCGAAAAGCTTGAGATATTATTACAGTTGCACAGGACCGAAGTCTGTCTATTTAAGATGACCATAACCACATGTACTTAAGAGAGAGAAGGTAGGCCATGCACCATATTTGGCTTCTACTAACTTTATTAATTAATCTATATTAATACTGTTTACTACAGTGGTCCTCTAATATATTTGATAAACCCTCTCTAACTGCTAATATGCATCATCGGCCACCTAACAAATCCATAGGGCATATGTAAAGAGACCATACCCATTGGCACATATTAATAATATAATCCAACATGGATATATAAAAATTATTTGCTAAAAAAATTTACTACAATTTTATTTTTGTTTTTAATTCCAAAAGTAAAATACGAAATGTGGTTGCGAATATAGAATCAGGTCCTTTGATTATTCATTAGTAAAGAGATAAAGAGATTAAAATTCGTTTTAGGACCCCACCATAGAGTTGTCACTTGTCACCATTAGGCTTATTTGAAGCGCTGCATAAATGGAGAATTACGTATTTAAGAAGGGTAGAGGACCCTCTTTCTCAAGTAAAAAAATCATACAAAAGTACTACTTATTAAATGTTACAGCTAATCAAAGTAGACCAGTGGAGCTTCTCCTAGCCTATCTTCCCAAAGATTCTGCCCTCCTCGTTTTCAATATAAAATAAGAGTTCCCTTTTAATCTCACAATCCTTTATTTGATGGCGTTTTTTTCCAGTTCAGAGATGGTAAAGAAAATAATGGAAGCGTTATGTGGGAATAACAAAAAGAAGCAGAATCACAAGGTGGGTGAGAGCAAGAAAGTAAAAGGGAGAGTTGTTTTAATGAAGAAGAACGTGTTGGACTTCAATGATTTCAAAGCCTCATTCATTGATCGGATTCATGAGTTCTTGGGCAAGGGTGTGTCCATGCAGCTCATCAGTTCTGTTCGTCCTGACCCAGGTCAACCCCTTTCTCTCTCTCTCTTTCTTTCTATCCAAACTTTCTTGAGTTGTATAATATGAGTGGACTCTGTTATGGTCGTTCATAGATGAAGACAAAAGTATTACTTGCAAATCAAAAATCAAATGCCTTACTCTTTAAGCAATGTTCTCCAGACATTGTAATTTTATTTCTTACCAGTCATCAATTTTTTAAAATTATGGAAAAGTTTGAATTTTGTTAAAAATCAGAGATGACATAGGTAGAAGTTAATAAGTAAAAATATGATCATCATATTTTAGTTGTAAGTCAACTCAGTTTTTTTTTTTTGGGATAACAATTATTTAATGAAACTGAATTGTTAAATTTCAATCAGGTAGCTTTTTGAACAACTTCCTAGCACCGTCTCTTTCATTTTGCTATGTAATAAAAAGCTAAGAAACTAAATATTGTGTTGCATACGTGTTTAGCAAATAAATTGCAAGGGAAGCTGGGAAAGGTGGCACATTTGGAGAAATGGATTACATCAATTACTCCATTAACAGCAGGAGAAACTGAATTCACCATTACCTTTGACTGGGATGAGTCCATGGGTGTTCCTGGGGCCTTCGTTGTCAGAAACCATCACCACAGCCAGTTTTACCTCAAGACAGTCACCTTAGAAGATGTTCCTGGCCATGGTCGTGTGCATTTCGTTTGTAATTCTTGGGTTTACCCTGCACATCGTTACAAATACAATCGTGTATTTTTCTCAAACAAGGTAATTTGGTTTCTGATTTATTATGTGGAACAAAGTTTGTCCCTCCGTGATGTGCTATCATTACAATTACAAACGTGCATTCTTCTCAAACATGATGCGTAGCCTATCTAGGTAGTATTTTCTATCATGATTGCTCCCTTTTACCTAAACTAGAAGCTCATCATTCTGTTTTGTTTTGCCAAAATTACTATTCCACTGTTTCTCCATCTAGATCAGCTGGTTCCTTGGTCATTGTTAATGTGTACGGTTCAGATTCTGTTGTGGTCATTATAAGTTTTGGTAATGTAGCTATGTTCAAAATGGTTACTGGCTGCTTGACTGACATGTTGAACTAAATAAATAGGGAAATGAGCTTTGGAAGGATGCGACACTAGTTTTATTTCCTAGAACAGGACTATGATTATATGTTAATGGAGTAACAAACTTATTATTTATGTGCTAGCCCTACCTACCATGTCAAACACCTGAGCTGTTACGCAAGTATAGGAAAGAAGAACTAGAAAATCTGCGTGGAAATGGATCAGCATCAGGGATGCTTAAGGAGTGGGACAGAGTCTATGACTATGCTTACTACAATGATTTGGGAAGTCCAGATAAAGGTGAAGAACATGCACGCCCTGTTCTTGGTGGATCAAAGGAGTACCCCTATCCCCGAAGAGGGAAAACCGGACGTAAACCAACAAAAAAAGGTTAGTAATTGAAATTTGACTCAAAATTTCAGTTTCCAAATGCTGTGACTGGTATAGACTGGGGGTTTGAGCTACTTCATGTTCTTAGAATTTTGAATGACATAAAGTTTGTAATGATAGAATGATTGGTGTCCTAGAAGCATTGATTTTGATATTTTTGAGTCAGCAACTTCATATTCTCATTGTAACAGATCCCAATAGTGAGAAGAGATTGCCACTTTTAAGTCTAGACATTTATGTCCCTAGAGATGAGCGGTTTGGCTACTTGAAGTTCTCAGATTTTCTTGCCTATGCTCTGAAGTCCCTAGTACAGTTATTGCTCCCAGAGCTTACATCTTTATGTGACAAAACCATTAACGAGTTTGACACCTTCCAAGATGTACTTAAGCTCTATGAAGGGGGGATTAAGCTGCCGAATGGACATACGATCAGTAAAATTAGGGAACGCATTCCTTGGGAGATGTTTAAGGAACTCGCTCGTAACGATGGTGAGCGATTCCTCAAGTTCCCAATGCCTGATGTGATCAAAGGTACGCCTAACTTTTCTCTGTTTCAGATGACACTAGATGGTTTGAAATCTTAGATACCCAAAAATTTATAATTTTCAAACTCTTTAACTACAAATATAAAGTTTTTAATGGTATAATTGTAGATAATAAGTCTGCTTGGAGGACAGATGAAGAGTTTGGACGAGAAATGCTTGCTGGAGTCAACCCTGTTATGATCCGCCGCCTCAAAGTAAAAAAGAATTTTGTTTGTCAGGTTGATAAATAATGTTAAATGGTTTTTTTTTTTGCTTCTACATTTTACTGGAATTCTATCTGCAGGAATTTCCCCCAACAAGCAATTTAGATCCTAAAGCATATGGGAATCAAAACAGTACAATAAGAGAAGAACACATAGAGAAGAACCTGAACGGGCTGACTGTAGATCAAGTATTGATCATTCTTCACATTTCTGACTAAATCTATACAGCCAACATGACATCCTAAATATGTTACTATACTTTGTTCTACATCAATAACCAATTTCTATATCTTGTTATAGGCAATTAAATGCAACAGGCTGTTTATATTAGATCATCATGATTCACTAATGCCATACCTGATGAGAATAAACTCGACTACGACAAAGACCTATGCCACCAGAACACTCCTTTTCCTGCAAGATAATGGGACATTGAAGCCGTTGGTGATTGAGCTAAGCTTGCCACATCCACAAGGGGAGCATCATGGTGCTGTCAGCAAAGTTTTCACTCCAGCAGAAGAAGGTGTTGAAGGTTCAGTGTGGCAGCTGGCAAAAGCTTATGCTGCTGTAAATGATTCTGGCTACCACCAGCTTATTAGCCACTGGTATGATGCCTAAGAACAATACTGTGTCATAGCAAAAGGTAGAAGCTTTACTGTGATTTAGAAACAATACATAAATGCTTCTGACTATTTGCAGGTTGAACACCCATGCTGTAATAGAGCCGTTTGTGATTGCAACAAATAGACAGCTGAGTGTGCTTCACCCAATACATAAGCTTTTGCATCCCCATTTCCGGGACACAATGAATATAAATGCCTTGGCTCGACAGATCCTCATCAATGCTGGTGGGGTGCTTGAGAGAACAGTCTTCCCAGCAAGATTCGCCATGGAATTGTCTGCCGTTGTATATAAGAACTGGGTGTTTACTGAACAAGCATTACCTAATGAACTGCTCAAGAGGTGCGCAAAGCTTTGTTAAAATAATGATTTCTATAGTTTTAATGTTTATCTGAACGAATTTTGATCCACTTTTGCTTCATTTTAGAGGAGTGGCAGTTCCAGACTCACGCAGCCGCCATGGCCTCAGACTTCTGATAGAGGATTATCCCTATGCTGTTGATGGGCTAGAGATCTGGTCAGCAATTGAGAATTGGGTTAGTGAATATTGCTCTTTCTACTATCCAACTGATGATATGGTCCAAGATGATTCTGAACTCCAATCATGGTGGATGGAGATCCGCAATGTGGGTCATGGTGACAAGAAAGATGAGCCATGGTGGCCTGAGATGGAGACACGAGCCGAGCTTATCAATGCCTGCACCATTATCATATGGGTGGCTTCTGCCCTTCATGCAGCTGTCAATTTTGGGCAATACCCTTATGCTGGTTACCTTCCTAATCGCCCAACTGTAAGCCGCCGCTTCATGCCTGAGCCAGGCACCCCTGAGTATGATGAGCTTGAGAAAAACCCTGACTTAGCCTTCCTGAAAACTATAACAGCACAGTTCCAAACCCTCCTTGGTGTATCACTGATAGAAATTTTGTCCCGTCATTCAACTGATGAGATTTATCTTGGGCAAAGAGATACTCCTGAGTGGACTTCAGATGCTGAAGCCATAGCAGCATTTGAGAAATTTGGAAATAAGCTGCAAGAAATTGAAAACAGAATTATAGAAATGAACAATGACAAGAAATGGAAGAACAGGGTTGGGCCAGTCAAGGTGCCTTACACCTTGCTCTATCCTAACACCTCAGATTATTCGAGACAGGGAGGACTCACTGGCAAGGGTATTCCCAACAGCGTCTCCATCTGAAATTTTTCGTTTGGTAGCAGCAGTTTACTTTATCATAAGTTGTGTTAAAGTGAAAGATTGTGATTTAGGTTTTTGTATCCTTATTTTTCCTATTGATCTAGTATTGAAGGCAAGCAGTTGTGCATTATCTACATACAATGACAATGATGAATAGCTATTGATCTAGTATTTAAGGCAAGTATTTGTGCATTAATCTACATACAATGACAATGATGAATAGTGTGAAATTTATGTGTAACTATGCAGAAATTATCCCCAAATATCTACAAAATGTACCACAATACTTGGCACGTTTAAATTCATAGTGTAAAATTGATCCACCATTATAGATCAGTTTTAACACCAGCAGAGGTCCAACCATTACACAGAAGCAAGCAAAAGTTGAGGCACCACACCATCTAAAGACCAAATTATATGATAGAGATGCCTACTAAAACCCACAAGGATTGGCCAGTTGAGAAGCAAAAAACCAACTATAGCAGTTGAAAACTTGATTCAATCTCCATTGCATAACACAGCTGAACTAAATCTGCTTGTCTTGGGATGTGTCATTGAGCAACTAAAGATAACCAGCCATCATGTCTAAAGATGCCTCTGCTAATAGAACCTTCATTTGTATCACAAGTTTTGATAATTTAGTACAAAATTAGTGCTTAGCGCCGTCGATTATTGTTTTGTGTTAAGCCACAAAAGAGGTACAAGAAAATAGTAACATTACAAACTTGAAGAACAACAGAAACTAAAAAGAACACCAAACAAGAGAGAGCAAACCTAAGGATCATTACCTAGACAATTGAGAAAGCTTTTGATTCTAGGAAATTAATAAAATGCAAATAACCTAATTAACCTATAAAAGTATAACTAACTTCCAAAATTAAATGAAAAAATATATTTCTTTGGGCTTCCCACGTCATTATGCAGACTAAATATAAAAAGCCTACAATTTTTAGTTTTCTTGGCTTACCATATAACCCTCACACAGTTTATTTATTTATGGCACATTTAGCAGAGCTCAGAAACTGAATAAAGCAGATGTAGGTTCATAATTCATTATTCATGGATTAAATGCAGATAGAGAGAGTGAGAATAATATGAAAAATGGAGGACTTTACCTTTTTTGCAATTGAGATTTGGAGATATGGTAAAGGCCACCAATCACATTCACAATATCACCCACATTCAGCTGGAAGCTCTTCGTCTCTTCTCAAATACAGTGGATAATATGACACGTTTAAAGGGCTTCAATTTGCCACTGCACAAACAATGCAAAGTTGGGTGTTTGACTGCTGACACATGGCTTTGTTTTATTAGTAAAAATGGATGTCTCAATACGGCGCGTTTTCATGCAAAGGAAAGGTAATAATTGTTGTTTCTTTTCAATAAATTTATTTATTTTTTTCCATTGGCTGGTATATTAGGATCGGTAGATAATAAAGTTTAATCTGTTTTATAAACGTTATTTTTGTATTAAGTAAAATTTTTAATTGTTCTATAGTAGCGCGTTAATTGTATTCTAAAAATATTTATTAATTTTGCATAGTTTGCAACTTACCACTTTATTAAATTATGAAAAAATGAAAAATAAAAAGTTGTGGGAGTTGCAAATCTTTTGAATAGTTCTTTGCCCTTACCTCATTTGGCTCATTAACACTTGCCAGTCTCCTGATTTCATGGCACCCTGCCTCATTTTGTGGGGCTTGAACTGGGATTAATTTCCAGAGAAAAAAAAAAAAAAAAAAAAACCTAATTGACACTTAGAATAACCTGAAATTAATAATAGTAAAGGTATTGGACATTATGGGCTGTAGCTCACATTTCCAGGGTCCGACTCCCTTCCCATTTAAAATCTTCCCATTCTCTTCCATTTTAATCCCGATTGATGACACATGGCATAAATATGATTCAACGGTTAAAAATTATAAGCCATAATAAACACAATTTCTCTCTCTCCTGCCCCAAAAGTCACATACCTCTTCTTTGCCCCTCTTTTCTCTTTGCAGCTGCAACATCATCAAGCCATTGTCACGGCAAGATTTGATTCAATCCAAGATTACAAAGCAAATCAAACTATGGAATCAAGCGGTTCATTGAGGAAATGGAATTCAATTTCTCTCTAAATAGTTTTCTTTCTCAAACTTTGCCTTTTTCTTTAACCGAATCCTAGAGGTACTTAAAAAAATTTATAAATTGTTCTCGCTTTAACAGTAACTCATAGAGGAATTCTTTAAAAAAAAATCTCAACTTTTTCTTTTTAGTTCTTGGCCGAAATTCCCAGAGGATTTCTTTCCTCTTTGGCTCAAAAATTTGAAAACTCTCTTCCTTTTCCTTGTGGCTGGCTGAACTTCAAGAATTTATTATTATTTTTTTTTTCTAGGCTTTTGAATTTGTGGGTGAATGATATGTTTCTAGTTCTTTTTGCTTTTGATTTTCGGTGCTTTTGGTGGGTGAGTGATTTGTTTTTGGTTCTTTTTGCTTTGCTTGGATTGAATCAAAGCTGGCGGATGGGTCACCTTCTCCTTGTGCCATGTTCAAGTGATGGTGATGATGTTGCAGTTGCAGAAGGAAGAGAGAAGAGAAGAGAGGCAAAGAAGAGGGTATGACATATGTTATTTTGGGGTGAGGCCGCCAGAGAGAAAGGGAAAGAGAAATGGTGTTTGATAGTGTTTATTCTTAACTGTTGGATTGTATTTATGCCACATGTCATCAATTGGTATTAAAATGGGAGAGAATGGGAGGATTTTAAATGGGAGGGGAGCCGGACCCCACATTTCAATCTGTCCTATCCCTGGGCTTAAAAGTAAAGGTTTTACATTTTTGGCCTACTCTTCAGTTCAGTTATTCACATTTTAAAAACCTGGCCTAATTTGGGAGATTAAAAGGACATAGATTATTATTTTTTTTTGTGTGTAAAAATATTTTTTGAAGGGACATAGAATGTTATTTGATATTAAAATAAATTACCAGCCCGAGTAAGAGCAGGATGAACTTGACATTTCGGATTTTTAAGTTTCAAGTTTCTACCATCTAACAAAAATATGCGAGAAATAAAACAAATAGCAAGTCAGGCAGAATAAGATTTAATCCGGGCTTGAGAATTATTTATGGACACTAGCTAAACTGCTTATATAATCCACTACATAGCGATTAAAAATATCATTCACTTAGCTTGTGTTTGGATCCTCTACTTAAAAGTAATTTCACAGATTTTTATGCATAGAATGCATTCTGTAAAAAATCTGAGATGTTTGGTTGAGATTTTGGAAAATGAAAAATGCATTTTAGGCAGACTGCATTTTGCAAATTCTCATTTCTAGAGCAGAAGTCAGAATCCAAAATATTTTGAATTCTGATTTTAGCTTCTACTTTTAATTTTTGTTAAAGTAAATGGGACCCACTTATAACAGTTTGTTACTCCTACAACTCTTTTTTCCTTGTTTAATTTTTCTCTTTCTTTCTTTTATTTTCCTTCCCTCTCTTTTGTTTCCTACTTTTTCTTTTTTTTTTATGTGTTTCTATTTTTTCTCTTTCTTTATTTTATCTTTGAAAAAGTATTCTCATTTTCTCATTTTGTATCAAAGAACCAAGGATGATTTGGAATGATCGTTAGTAATGTTTTTTTCTTTGTTTAATGTAAACTTATTATGATGTGCTTTTTCCAGCACTTTATTTGTAATGTTTAGGATTTTATGTCACATTATGTTTTTTCTTTTATTTCCTTATTTTTATTTTTTGTAATGTTTGGATGTTATATAAAAAAAATAAAAAAATAAAAAAAACTGAGAAATGGGGGAGAGGTGTGAACTGTGAGGAGGAAATGAGAGAAAAAAAAATGAGATGGGTGAGGGGGGATGTATATGTGTGGTGGGGGAGAAGAAAAAAGAAAAGCAGAGGGGGTAAATGGGTGGTGGGGAAAAAAAAAGGAAATAAAAAAGAAAAAAGAAATGGGGAGTGGGGTATACGTGTATGGTGGGAAAAAAGGGAGAGTGGAAAAAGAAAGAAGAAAAAAAAATTGAAAGGGAAAAAACTAAATTGGTTTTGTTTGTATGTTCATTTTATTTGGTGCAAAGTGTAGAATTGTGAAAATTTATTTAGAGGATGTTTATAATATTTATTTATCATAAATGGTTTGTGTATATCTCTATTGCACACACAATACACATTTCTCTATATTTTTTTATTACATTGTTCAAATTTTATAAAAATATGTGTGCAAGGAGATGTGCACAAATCATGACCTATTTTTTTTTTATTAGTAGACATTAATTTAAATTACAATGTAATACTTTATTTCTTTATTACATTGTTAATTTTGTATTGATAATAAATGTATTTTTAACCTTGTATTGAGATATTTAAAAAAAAAATGTTAATTACATAATGTATACTAATAATATATTATTTAATAGGAAGAATGCATTCTTTGAAATACCGACCAAACACAATTCCTTTCAGCATAATCACTTCTTATAAATAATTTCAATATTTTACCAAACGCACTATTTTCAACAAAATATATTTTAGAGAATATATTCTCGAGAATGCATTCCCAAAATAGAGGATCCAAACACAGACTTATACTCTTAGTCACATAACTTATTTAATGAGTTATATAACTTGTTTAAATAATACATATGAATAATCTTATAAATTGTTACGTAATGAATTGAAACACATTGGTTACAAATCAGTTAATAACCAAACTCTTTGTTTATTATCTGGACCCCAAAACAACTAAAGACATTGACTTCAAAACCAAAAAAGAAAAAACTAAAGGAAGCTGAGGGGGTGAGTAGGAAATCTTTTAAGAATACGAATCAAAATCACACATTCTAATTGGTCCAAGCCATATCCCCTTATCCACTCAGACCATACCCACATCCCCACCACCCATCCAAAATCCCACAAACTAACATTCTCAACCTTATTGATCCCACACGACCATAAACCATTATCACTCTTAACACCAACCAATTTCCTTATCTCCAACCCTTCATGGCTATGGCAACCCAAGCCTCCCTCTTCACCCCACCCTTTTCCAGTGACCGTGTCACTGTGCCATGGAAACAATCATCAACCTTGTCCTTCACTAGTCCCAAGCCACTCAAATCCTCAGTGACACAGCGTACAACAATCAAGGCTAGTGTACCCGAGGGAAAGACCGAGGCACCCACAAAGAAAGAGGCTCCAGTGGGCTTCACTCCACCACAATTGGACCCAACAATCCCATCGCCAATTTTTGGTGGCAGCACTGGAGGGTTATTACGTAAGGCCCAAGTTGAAGAATTTTATGTAATCACTTGGGAATCTCCAAAGGAACAAATTTTTGAGATGCCCACTGGTGGTGCAGCCATAATGAGGCAAGGTCCTAACTTGCTCAAATTGGCTAGGAAAGAACAGTGCTTGGCACTTGGGACTAGGCTGAGGTCTAAGTACAAGATCACTTACCAGTTTTACAGGGTGTTCCCTAATGGGGAGGTCCAATATTTGCACCCCAAGGATGGTGTCTACCCCGAGAAGGTGAACCCAGGCCGCCAAGGGGTTGGAGTGAACTTCAGGTCAATTGGAAAGAACGTGAACCCAATTGAGGTCAAGTTCACCGGCAAGCAAGTGTATGACTTGTGAGTTGTGGTGTGGGATATGCATGCTTTCATGTTTTGTGATGTACTTATGTTTATGTGACTATTATTGATGTTTGTACCTTTGTTTTATTTTTCAATTATGCTACATCAAAGACAATTATATTGAATTGTTGTTTGTCTATGTCTCTATGAATTTAAGCCCTCTTATATAAATCTTGATCTTAACCTTAGGGACAAAGTCTTAAATTTTATCACAAATATAACTTAGTATGATCAACTATAAAACAGAGCAATAGGAAAAAAAAACATATGCAAGTTCCTTGATTTAGATCCTTATGTTATTTTGTTTGTTGTTTTTTCTTGTAGTTTTTGCTGCCCTTGTTGTTTTTTTGGGCTTTGTTTGTGCTGTTGTATTTCCTAGCTTGGTGCTTTGTTTCAATATAATTTACTTATAAAAAAAAAAAATCCATAACTTAGTACCATACAAGGTTAATCTCAACAAAACCATAAAATCAATTATAGTTACTTGATTCGTTTATCACTCAAAATATTAGGACAATCATGGATTATAGTGGCTATTTTTCAAGGCATACTGATTTTATCCATAATGTTGTCCATAACCATCTTTAAATCACCTTTTATATGAATGTTAGACATACCCTTATCACGAGCCTGTAATAAACCATCCCATAATGCCCTAGCTTCAATCATTAGAAGAAAAAAAATTACCTTATACCATTTACTAAGAGCAACTTTCATAATACCACACCATGATTATTGTAAAGTCAAAAGCCTTGTAACTAAACTGATTTATATCCCCTGATACTTTCCAACTGGTTGTTAAGGAAGTTATTATGGGAAGAATCTTTTTATCTTCAATAATCCATACCCTTTTATGAACTTTTATCCTTAAAGAAATATTTAAAGGAGTAAAATAATCACTAGACATTCTTCCAACATTTTCCCCCTAAATTAGTATACAAGGTTCCCGTAAAAATAACCATAATTAATTTCTTTGACATTATAATTGACTCTAAAGACTTATTAATTTTCCTGCTATATGATGCATACTAGCCTTATTTGGAAAGATTTTTTTAGGACAACATAAACTGATAGTCCTAAAGCTTTACTTATTTAGGTATTTTAGTTCCTAAAGTTTAAAAAATGAGCGCTATTAACCCCTCCGTCTAGTTCAGTTAATTTTATTGTGTTGTGTGATTGTGTCCTTAGCAGAATTTTTATTCTGGTTATTATGTCAATTTTAATATTATAATTATTTGTTAAATGAATCATAGCCCCAATTTTACATCAATTTCAATGTCAAGTTATCTTCAATCATTTTCGGTAAGCACACATCAACATTCAAATTTGCGTCCTTTCCATTTATAACTCTAATTCTTCTTGTATCCTGCACAAAATAAATTCTGTCTTGTGAGCTTATTGAAGGGCACTGCAAGTTCTCTCTTATTTGAGGCAAATGCCCTAAAAGAACTATAAAACTTCACCACTTAAAAAAAAAATCTTTAACCAAGACAGTCTACTGAATGATGATTGTCATGACCTATTGGGGTCCATAATATGAAGAATGGTTGGGATAAACTTTTGCCACCCCTAGTGATAATCAACAAAATACTGATTAAAAAGGCACGAAGCCTCATTATGAAGAACACTCACAGTCTCCAAGTTTAATATATTTTCGTTGATCGAATTGCTTAAAAAATCATTCCGATCCATGACCTCAAAACATAACAATATATTATAAAAAATGGAGCATCCAACCAAAAGTTAATTGAAAATAAGTAGAACTCATGATCATATATGTAGAGATGCAAGGTTTTTAAGGTTTTTAAATGCTCAATATGTGACTTTTTTTATTCTCACCATGTTTTCTGAACGTAATATGCCATGATACCATATTAAAGATGAAGCATCCAACTCAAAACCAATTAACGATAGGTGGAGAGATTCAAGATTTTATAACTAGAGATGCAAGGTTTTAAATCCTTAAGAGCAAACACAATAGCCTCCTCAAAATTTGTCAATTTGGTTCTAAAAAACCCACTTTTTCTTGTTTAGCTAAAGCACCACTACACTAGACTCCCTATTTTAACTTTACTATTCCATTTTTTTAATATATTTTTATTATTTTATTTTTATTTATTTTTTTCACAACTCTCCAAAATACCTACCTTTCCCATTTTCCTCCTCACTCTCCCTCTCTACCCGTTGTATATCCCCTCCCTTTATTCTTTTTCTTTTTTCTTTCCTTTTTTTCCCACCACCCACGTACACCTACTCCTTATTTTTTTATTTTTTTTCTCTTCTTTTTTTTCCCCACCACCCACGTACCCCCTCCCTTTTCTCTCATTTCCTGCCCAGTACATCCCCTCCTCATTCCTTTCTTTTCTCTCATTTCCTCCCCAGTTCGTCCCCCTCCTCGTTTCCTTTCTTTCTTTCTTTTCTCTCATTTCCCCCCCAGTTCGTCCCCCTCCTCATTTCCTTTCTTTCTTTCTTTCCTTTCATTTTCTTTTTTCTCTTCAGCGGTGCTTATTTTTATTTTATTTTATTTTTCGTTTTGAGCCTCCATCTTTACTGCCACTCTCACCATCATCAAACAGTTTGATGCTGCTGCTGCTACTTCACCTCTGTTATTCTTGGCGCGGGAGACAGAATGGAAGAGAGAGAAAAAAGTATTAATTAAAACGTTTGAGGATGAACAGTAGCTCCTCAAACATAAGGAGCCACTGTTCACCAGCTTGCGTATTTCACTCGTTTGGGGAGGCTGGTGTGATGCGGTTTTTCCCATTTTTTGTTATATTTGGGTTTTTTATACGGTATAGAGAGTCTACTGTGAGTGCTCTAATTTGAAACTTTTTGGTTCTCGAGAGATATCATGTCTTCCCTTAAAACATGAACTTCAAGAAATACAAAGCTTCACTGCATTGTTTCATACAACCCATTTTTGAAGTGCCCAAAACATAACAAGATTCTAAATCTTCCTCAATTTTCTTGGAAATCAAAAACACCTAAAAGAAAAAATCAAACCCAAATTTGCATCGAATTACCAAAATAGAAGGGAAATTAAGAAGAAGAAAAAAGTCTAGATACAAGTATACAACCCTTGTTCTTGTTTCATATTAGCCTCCTTAAAACGTCTAACAAAAAAATGATGGAGATGCAACCCATGTTCTTCTCTCATATTGGGCTCCTTCGAACTTCTAACAAAAAAAGAATTGATGTTTAGATACAAACCCTAGTTCTTTTTGCCTAATTTTCTTTGCAACCAAAAAAAAAAAAAAAAAACCAAGCTTTCAAAAATCTAATCAATCGTAAGGAACCCAAACATGAAAAACTTAAGCATAAATCCCAGATTCAGTATGGCTTAAGGAGAAATAAAGATCGCAAACCAACTGTATTAGAAGAAAAAAAAAAAAAAAATCAAAGAGTCTGCATGATAACATTGAACAAACTAGAGCAGGAGTCCACCCAAATTGATAGCCGAACAACACAGTGGAAGGAGATATTCCTTTTTTCACCTCTCTCTCTCTCTCAACCTGACCACAACAAAATGCGTACAGATTCATACTGAGCATGTAAAAACCTTCTTCAAGCAAGCCACAATGACTTTTGATAAATGTGAATGGGTGAGTGTTAAAGTTAAACGGTGAGTTTTGGTAGGCCAAAAGATTGTGCAAACCTAAAAACAGTTGAAGTATTTAGAAGAAGAAAATACTTTTTTTTTTTGGCTAAACCAAAAAGTTTTCATTACTCAAGGAACTGCAATCAGATCCAACCTCCAAGCATCCCATACATCTCTAGGAAGAGAGGAATTATTAAAACAACAAAAAGAAAATAAACTACTGACATATGAAATATTGTCAATCACCTGGTAACAGCCCAATTTACATTGCTTGGGTTTCCTTTATAGGTAGTTGATAACTATATAATGTATATTCAAGTTTTCAGTCATTATTTTGACCTTTTTTACATTTTTTTCCATATAACAAAAGATGAAAAAAAAACATATTGTTATACCTAATGAGATTGAGATATTTTATATTTTTTAGGGTAATCATATCTTGAAATTCTTAAAATCTTATTTATTCATTTTAAAATGAGTGAATTAAATTTTGTCACGTCATCAATATTTAAATAAAAGTTTCTATCATTATTTTAGTATCTATTTAAATTATTGAAAATATAATAAAATTCAATTTACTAATTTCAAAATAGATAAATAATATTTTATTTTTGTCACTACACTGTGCTCGAAAAAAACAAAACTAATCCTACCTAAGCCTTCCTTGTACTATCTCTTGAAATAATTATAAAAACAACAAAGCACATGACCATATCAAGGTATATATTGACATTTAGGTAAAGTTATACATCAATTATTTTGTCATAATAGTACCTGAGGATGTGATTCTCCAACTCCTTATCAAACAACATTTAATTATGAAAACTTCATAAAAAAAACATTTAATTATGAAAAGGATAACCTTTTGAGTAATTAAAATATAAGATTAATTTAAAGAATGAAAGGAACATCAAAGGTTCCACTACCACCGTCAATTACAAAATGCATAAAGTAATACGTGTATCACATCCAGCTATCTTATCAAGACTATTTAAAAAAAAAAAAAATGCATGTCATCGGTTATCGAACTGATTTTTAAATTTAGATGACAAGTGGAAGTCAGTGTTGCACATCTTTTTTTGATACCCACATCTTTTTTTGATACCCTTTTGGGCAACATCAAAGATAAATACCAGCCATTATAAAAAAAATAAATAATAAATAAATAAATACCAACTTTACAAAGGGAGCAGCTTGGATCCAGTGCACAGGAGTACTGGACCCGTTAAGATCATTACAGGTAAATAAAAATTGAATACGTGTTAAGATCTTAATGGGTCCAATGCTCTGTGCAATGGACCAATCCTTTCTCCTTTACAAAAATATTGTTTACTAACACATCAAGCTAATGCTTGGAGGAATAATTATAATTAAAAAAGGAAAAAGAATCTGTTAATAAAGCTACACGAAGCTGACAAAACATAATTTGTTTTGGTGATTAAAAAACAAAAATAGTTCATTTTCCTTTGGTTCCACTAAGCATTATTGGGTACCATTAAAAAAACAGTTACTCCAAAGAAAGCTTTATTGGCAAATTACAACCATATACATATACTTGGGTGGATATAGTTCATTATATGGACAGACCCATTTTCATACATATCTACACATGCACTTTTGTGTATCTACATGATTTAGATGAAATGTACAATTGTACACATTGGGCCCAACCAAACACTCTTGATCGAGAATTAATTAAGCACCAACGGCTGTGATCGCCAGAATGGAATCAATTTCACTTTTGCTACGACTGATCCTTTGATCTCCACCATCCATTCCGCTGACCCATATTTCCGGAATTACTTTTGCCAGGTTGTTGACATTCTCCAATGCATAATCGGCCTCTTTGCTTTTGACTGTTTTCCCAACCTTCAAATAAATAAATAATACTAATGAGTAATGAAAATAATTTTTCATTAGTAAAAAGATTATTCTGAGTTCTAACTAATTGTGTTGGGTGGTGTTATTTGCACACCGCTTTAAGATATTTTCGCACTAGAAAATAACAAAAAATGTAGATATATTTTTCTCTACTTTTTGTTATTTTCGTACCAACAATGCGAAAATAACAAAAGTGAGTATTGTGTTTTGACGTGTTGTGACTGTGATTATGTTCATATTGTGGGATCCACGTGGATTCACGTAATCTCTATATTAATTAATTAAAAGGAGTAGACCTCCCTGTTCCCACTATTAACCTACCCAAGATAAGTGAAAAAGGAGTAGACTTTCCAAGTCCCCACTCCCCACATAAGCTACAGGTAAATAAATTTTCTCAATTTTTTAATATATCTTTTTTCTTTGGGTTGTGGTGAGTCCAAATGAATTTTAGCAACCAAAAAAAAAAAAAAAGTCAAAGTGAATTGATTAACAAGTTTAAGCAAAAGATTATGCCAAATTTTAAATGAAAAATCCGATAGCTTATTCGGACTAACTTTATTTATTGGATTGATAAGTCAATGATCTAGTGCTCAAACCAGTTCGAGTTTTTAATTAGACTGTTTAAACATATGACTGGTTAAATCCAATGAATTATTTGTAACCCGTTTAACAAATTTTTAAAATCGTTCTGATTTTTCAAGTTCTCTAAATCACTTATTACCAAAATTTCAAAATGTTAATATTATTCCTCTCACTTTTATCAAAGAGGCATAATTGACAAAAGGATGTTGACAATATGGACAAGAAATATTAATAAAAAAATGGACAAAAAAAAAGAGGAGAATGAAACCACATAACTACTTTTTTGGAGTGGAGTACACGTGGCGACGTTTCAAACAAGACAATCTATGATATATGAGAGTATGACCCAACTGCAGTGGGTTGGTGTACGCTAACAAATTAAGCAACAAGGTAATATACTGATATTAAATTACCAGAACGGTTCGAAGACCCATGGCTTTCCCAGCAGCGACGTTCCGAATATTGTCGTCGAGAAACAACTGCACAGAAAACAAACAAAACGACACGAGTTTTATTTTATTTATTTAATAAAACGAAAATTAACTTTATGAGAAATTATAATCTGTTTCGCGGTCATACCGTTCGACGAGGATCAACGTCCGCAGCATCCAGCGCGATTTTCATAGCGTCCATCGACGGCTTGAGCAGCACAGGAAACTCGTTGGGTCGGGTCGATTTCGATAGGTTCGGGTTCATGGTCTCGAAGCAAATGATTTCCTCAAAGCAGTCTTTTAAGCCAAGCCGATCCAACACCTTAACCGCGTGGATCCGGTCCGAATTCGTGAAAATCTAAAACAAAATTCAAACATAACTTAGTAGTTAGTACCATGGTCTTAGTCAAATATTAAATTTCAATCGAATATGGTCAAGGATTTTGAGCTTACAATTTTTCTTTGAGTAATGCTACTCAAAAGGTTGCGCAGCTGAGAATTCGGCTTGATCAAATCATAAGGTAATCTTCCGTGTACGACACTGATGAAAAAACAAAAAATAATTAGTTACTCGGACACAAAATTTTTCATGCAAATTTTGATTAGAAGAATATCACTTTTAATCTATAATTGTATTGGACTATTGGCTATGCTAACCTGTGATAATCATCGGCATCGATGTCATAGCCTAATGCCTGTGACAAATACAGAAATTAATTAGAGGGTTACAAAAGGGTTTGTGAAAGCTGGGTGGGTCTTTTTGTTTATCATATTTTTTCGGAGAGTTTAATAAAGATTGAAATATATACCCGCAAACCAGCAAGGGAGCTGCCGTAAGTTTTAAAAAGCTCAACACGGAGAGTCGAGGCCTTGCTTTCTGGGAATCCACATTTCTCGACGAGAAAATCTACAAGAGGAAATTAATTAGAGATAATCATCAGCCAATACATATATTAAAAAACTGATTTTTAATAGTGTTAAATGTTAATTTGGTGAGATTTTACACTATACCATCGATGTTTTTCCTGAGTGATTCGGCAATTCCAATCTTGGAAGAGTATAAAGTGTCATCCAAATCTGTGTTCAACAAAAAAAGAAAGAGTTTCTTAATTTATGAACTCTGTGAGAAAAGAGGAAGATAGGGGAATTAATTAAATAAGTTACCGAAGATGAGGCAGTCGAAAGGGGAAGAGGTATCGCGGAGGGATTTGCAGAAGGAATCCATGGATGGAGGAAGAGAAGCTGAGAGAAATTGAATGCAAAGAGAGATGAAAGAAAAATTGAGCAACAACAGAGGGTTGGTTCAGGTTGTGATTGTGAGCAAAGGCATTTGTATTATATTTATAGGAGAAAAAGGGAGAGAGGGAATGACGTGGAGAGATAAAGATGGGGGCTGACTCAGACCGGTGTGTTAGAAATTGGGGGCCGAGTACGGTGTGAATGTGAACCCCACACGTTAGTAACGAAAACCGATGCGAATTGCTGGTGGACGAGAATACCCCTGGCCCAATTATTGGGACACTTCTAATTCCACCTATCAGTTGGAGATTCGGATTACACAATCCTGATCATACAACGTGAGCATGTACTACTTGGATAACAAATCATGGGGGTACTAGCTAGGCTAATAATGAATTTTAAAATAAGTTTTTTTTTTTTTACTGTGAAAGTAATACTGTAAAAGTATATCAAATTAAGATGCGTTTGGAACTTTTACATTGAAAATATATTTTTTAAAATGTATTTTATTGAAAATAGTATATTTGATAAAATACTAAAATTTTTGTTAAAAAATAATTATGTTGAATGAAATTGCGTTTGATTGTATTTTAGAGAATGCATTTTTTTTATTAAATAATATATTATTAGGATATATATGTAATTAATAATTTATTAATGTCTACTATATTAAAAAAAAATTATAATTTATGCATATCCAAATTACATATTTTTACAAAATTTAATATAATAAAAATCTAGATAAGTGTGCATACAAAAATCATTTCCGATAAAAAAAATATCATAATTTTTATTGCAACCACCAAACAATAAAACTTTTTTTTTCCCTCGACCCTTTTTCCCCACCATACACGTCCCCCTTCATCCATCCCATTTCTTTCTTTTCTTTCCTGCTTTTGCCCCCACACCGCACACGTACACAATTTTTTTTTTCCTTCTTTGTTTCTTCGTCTCTCTGTCTCTTCTTTTTCTCCCGGGCCCTTTTTTCGCCGGTATCTTTCCCGTTATCTCCTCTTTCTCTGCTTCTCGTGCTCTCTTTTTTTTTCTTCTTCTTCTTCTCCTTTTCAGCCCACTCTATGTTCTCTACTTCTCTTTAGTCTTTATTTATTTATTTTGTTTATTTTCTCCTTTAATAAGAGTATTTATTTTTGGTTTTGATACTACAAAGAGAGTATTTATGTTGGATGTTACAGTGAAGTTTTCGTTTTGATAGTGAATTTTTCTGTTGTAAATTTTGTGAGCAAAGAGAGAAAGTGAACGAAAATAGAAAAAAGAAAACAAACAGAGGAAGGGAGCGAAAATAGTGTTGGAGGAGCAATTAATGCTTTTACTTGAGCAAATATCAGAATCACATGTTAGAATCAAAATCTTTTTTTATTTTTTTTATTTTGACTTTTGTTTTATAAATTCTTATCTATAAAACGCATTTTATACTTTTCAAAAACCCAATTAAAAATCTTAGATTTTTTGTAAAATATATTTTATACATAGAAATTCAAGAAGTCCTTTTTAGTAAAGAGGATTCCAAACACCACCTTAATCTTTTGTTAGATTGACATTTTTTTTAATGCTTTGAATTAATAAAAAGGTAGTGTTATTTTGAGAATATTTGAAAATGATTGTTAACTGAAAATATTTTGCCCACAGATTATACAATTGGTTTCTAATGTTTGAACGCGCTCAAACCTCTCCATTAAGCACTCAAACCTTGAAGTTGAATTAGACTCTTTAGTGGCGGTTGATTTTATTCTCTCCAGTAAATCTGCTAATGTTTTCTTAAGTTCTATTATTGCCAAATGCAAGTGCTTAATGGAGCCGTTTGAGCGCTTTCTCTATCAAGCATATTTTCAAAGAAGCAAATGCATGGAAGCAAATGCATGTGCTGATCTACTGGTGAAATCTAACTACCACCAGTTAGTAGATTTTCCCCTCCAACGCATGTACTGTAGGCGTTGCATTTTGACTTGTAGGATGATTTTTGTAGTTGGGTTGTTTGTTCTTAATTAATTATCCTTTTCTACCCAAAAAAAAAAAAAAAATCTACTGGAAATGCTTTGAACCGTCACCAATCTCATCCACTCACCCAATTACACTAAACCCACGTCCAAGAATGTGGCAACACCTCAGTCCCTTGCCCACTCAGCACGAGGTCGTTTTTGTTCAACACTATCAACAACATTGCCATCACATCTATCAATCAATTCATCATCAAACAGTTTGTGATCTGACCCACAAGGCCACAACCTTGCTGTGCAACACCAACGAATTTCTTTTTTTTTTTTAAAAAAGGTTATCCTTTCTTTAGGTAATATATTGTAACTTTACTCAATATAATTGCTTTATGAAATACTAAAATAAGGATATTCCCAAAACTCAAAGACAAAAGTAAGTGAGTTGGATAAAAAGAGAAGGAACTTAGAAAAAAAAGAAAAAAAGTAATTTGGACAATTCTTTTTTTTTTTTTTTTTTTTTTATCGAGAACCTCATACCAATAAATTGAATTTTAATTGATCTGTAATTGATTGAAAACTACATAAAATCTTTTTTTTTTAAATCCTTTTATGTTTTTAGTTTAAGAAAAACCTATAATTTGTTTGTTTGTGAAAATTATTTTTCAAAAAGACAACCAAACATATGATTTTGAGATGTATGAACGATCCAGGTTCATGGAAGTAAACTTATTATTAAATAGAGGGCATTTGAGTAAATTTGGCGGGATGCGAAAACACGGCAAACTGCAAAAGCTCCGAGTTGCTTAGAAATTTCAAGAATTTTACACTTTTAGTTTTATGGCATGTGAAAGGCGTGGACGCGTGGTAGTTTTAAAAATATCATAGCCCAAAGGACGTACATATTTATTTATTTATTTATTTTTTTATACGTGTGTGTGAGTTTAGATTAGAATTTCTATCATATATCAAAGGACGTACATATACTAATCAAAGTTAGATGTCTATCTTTAAAAAATGACTTAACTTCTTAAGGGCTAAGTCACATTTTTATGTTTCTTATTAAAAAATATCTGATAAGTTAATAAATTGGGAAAATTCTTCTTCTTCCTTTTTCTCCTATTTTCTTTATATTGTCCGAAAATTCCTTCTTATATGAATAGCGCAAAAGATACTGGGATTGTACTGAAAAAAAAATAAAATAAATAGAAGCACATATTTCCTAACATGTTCCACGCCAAACATGATTGATTACTTTAATTGATTATGGCGTGGTTTGTGATACAACACCATTTGACTATTATTGGATATGGTGATGGGGTGTGGGCCTTGTGGCACCTACCACAGCGCGTAATTCATTTCAAAAAATTATTGGTTGCTTGCAGCATCTATGTATTATAATTAATTACACTGTAAATAAAGATGCTACTCAACTTTTCTTGTTGGTTATTGGCAGTAGAGAGGAATAATGGCATCTATCTGGGCCAACAATTTCGACCCAAATTATTGCTTCCTTATTATCTCCCACCACAACTAAACTTGAGAGAGATATATGTGAACTAACATGGTCTGACTAAATTTGTAAATGGAGTCTGGTTCAGCCCAATGAAACACTAATTTCATGGGGGCAAGGTTTTATTCTAGTCTTACCTACTAAATATATAATGGGCCTGATCCTTACAAAGCTTAGGCATAGGCCCAAATGGTGGATTTCACTTTCTTTTTCTATTTTGAATAAAGGAATTTATTTAGAACAAAAACAAACATCATTAGGACCAACCCATCTAGGCTATTTATAGACTTAATTATCATAGTAACTAGTTGTAAATCCGCACAATGCACAAGATCAACTATTTGTTATTTTATTTTTATGTTGAGCATGTAGTATTTTGAGAGATTTGTTCAATCATTATATTATTTTAGTTAAACATGAATATTTTTCATAAATGCATGAAAATGTATATAAACAAGAGATGACATTAATAATATACTAAATGTAGCAAATATGGAAGATACGATTTAAATTAAAAAAGAAAAGAAGAACAATCATAACAACAATATTGCAATTTTAAAAGAGTACAATGTTAAGCAAATTTTTTTTATCTAAAATTTTCGCAAGTTTAATTTTCAAATATTTTTGGATTTGAATTTTTAAAGAATTCTTTGTTTCTTCTTGTTCTTCTTCTATTGCTCCGCAGTAGTTAATGAATAATTTATTTTGTTCTTCGTCATTGCAGACGTTGTTGTAAGTTGTGTATCGTTGCATCATCAATTTTTTATTTTTATTTTATTTTTATAATTTAGCAGAATCATCATCTCTTTCACTTGATATGTCACACCAAATCAAGTTGAACCTCTACTCTCAAAATTCAGGTTTTGTTTTTTGTTTTTGATTGTGTGAACACTAAACCTGTTTAGGACAATTCACAAAAAACCAAAGTAAACTCAAATTTTTTCCATTATCTAATCAAGGCCATTTTGCTTAATTGTTTGATAAATATTTGGGAAAATAGCATTTTTTAGAATTCATCTCTTGAAGAGACGAGTTCCAACATGGATCTTGTCTCTTTAAGAGATGAGATGTATTGGATACACTAGCGTAGTTAAGTTGATATGTCTATCTCTACAATATACGCGTGCAAGAGACAAGTTCCAAGAAAAATATTAGAAATATCATTTTTTGAGAACTTGTCTATTCAAAAGACAAGTTTAAAAAAAGAAGAAGATTATTTTCCCAAATATTTTTCAAAGAGTTCTATTTTACTAATTCTATTTTTAAAGTATTATTGAACAAAAATGACCAACTAATTAGACTGAACTCAGCTTAATAAAAAATAATAATTGAAAAGCTAAAGCAAAAAGTGAAGTAGTAACTATGTATTAATGGGAAAGAGACCTGTGATCCAAGATATCCAGACATAGTCATAGCCTCATAGGTTTTCAAAGAGAGACAGTGACCTTTGCTCAGGCTGGAAACTTTCAACAATTCTTTGCTGCACAAAATCATATATTTACACTTACTGTTATATAATAAAACAGTCTTTTAAACTTTTTGCATATTTAAACATCCACAATGTTAATGAAATTGCCAGCGTCTAAAGATTCACTATAAATCTATGAAACTGTCAGGTGTCAGCACCTATTTGATTTTTGCTAACGAACCTTAGATACGAAAGCAATTGATAAAGCTTTCAATCCATTCATACACATCAAACCAGCTAAAGTAAATTCAATTTGTGGTTACTCAAAGAAAACCACAAATTGAAATTCAAAGACAAAATTTAGGACCAAACGCACATCAAAAGAAAAGGGCATGAACATATCTTATCATGCACATATGATCACATCTTATCTTAATAGTTGGTTCTTTAACATCTCTCTAATAATAACTACTAACATATGCTAATATTTTGAGACAGATGAAACTCCTATCAAGCTACTGTGTACTAAAACTTTAAAACAAATATTGCCTTAACTTGTCACTCATAGCTGTAAAAATTGCCTTTATCAACCCTTGAGGCCTTGAAGTTTTGTGATTGTCCTTGTCTTTCCTATATATGCTCATAATTAGAACTGTTTGTTCTATCTTTTCGGTGAACGTAGAATTAATACAACGATTTCTGATGTTAGTCATGTAATATCTTACCTAAATTATGTACTAATAATTACCATGATTACATATGAAGTGCTGAATGTTAACATAACACCTATCTGGCTATCTACCAGCAGATGACCAAAAGATGCTCATGGAACAAAATTAAATCTTGACTGTACCAATATAAGAACCTGAACTATGCTGCTTAAACCAAAAATTGTATTTGTCTATTAGAATCAAGACCATCATGGGACAATAACACCAACCAAAATACGTGAATGACCAGTAATTTTTTTTATGCTAATTGCTAATCTAATTGATAACACAAACCATCGTATCAACAACAACAACAATAACAATCAAGCCTAAGTCCCAAAATTTTTGGGATTGGGTATGGATCTTCCACAGCTTAGTTAGGGTTAGCTACATGTATTTTTTTTCTTGTCATTCTATTTATACAAACCATAAAATTAGAAAAAAAAAAAGACGTGCAGTCATATCACATACATGATTTTATACCTTATCAGATTAATAAAACAGAATAGGAACCATATCAGATCAACAATAAAATTTATAACATAAACCATGAATTGAGATTTGTCAAAGAAAAAAATCATAAAAGTTTGAGAAAGTGACTACCTTTAGTTAGAAAATTTACGTAGCAGTTCCAAAACATTTCTTTTAGCCTTAAACCTATGCCCAAAAAATAGGTTCTATAGCTTACACATCTTAAATTCTTAATCATCTTAGAACATTCAAAATTTCCTACAAAGCCTTACCAAACAACAAATCTATACTAAAATTGGACTCTCAAAGATTTGGGTATGCCTTCGCATTTTCTAGTTTGAGTCTGAGGCCGAGTTGGTGTCTGGGGCAGAACACATTTCCAAAGAATTCAATCGGCACTGTAGAGGTAGTTCTTGACAGCCACATCACATATCAATCCATCACGCGTTGCGTTGCTTGAACTGATATGCAAAGACTTCAATTGCCCCATCAAAAACTGTAACAAAGAGGGAAAATTGCGAATAAAACAAATATTTTAAGAAAAAACTTAACAAAAAAATAAAGACGAAAAATTGAGAGACTGATGATTAAAAAAAGAGAGAATTTTGATCCAAAACCATTGTGCGGTAGCATTAGTCATTGTTCTAACTTTCCTAACAGAGAGAGAGAGAGAGAGAGAGAGAGAGAGAGAGAGTAGATTGTTCATAGGTCGATGGATTGGACCTCATCTTAGCTTGTAAAAAAGAGAGATATGTATAAACATACGTTTATAATTTATTATTTGAAAATAATATTATGTTTATAATTTATCATTTGAAAATAATATTATGTTTATAATTTATAACACATGTTTACGAATTTATTTTATATTCATAACTAATTCGAAAAGGACTTTTAAAACTCATATTCTAATAACTTTAAACAAATCTCTTGATAATGTTTTTTTTTTTTTTTAATAATTATTTTAAGTAAGATAACCATGATATGCCGATTACATTTAGAATAAATATTCATTGTAGTAATATGATATGTCGATTGCACCCAAAAGGATAAATAGTTACTGTAGAAACAAACACTACTATATTACATGCAAGAATTAGAAAGAATCGGACTCACTGCTTCTGACTTCTATTAAATGAAGCGCAATTATAATTCACATGCACAAAATTGTTTGGATATTAGAGCCTCTCACTTGTATGAAATGAAGGTCAACTATAAGTCACATACACAATACTATGGCTGTCGTTGACTGTGCCTATACATAAGCAGCATAAAATTCGTTTCATGTAACATCAGTCTATACAATTGATGGGATTATTGAAAACAAAATTTTATGGGATTGTTGAAAACAATTTTGTGGGAAGACACTGCATTGCATATAGATAATGATTTTTGTAAGAATAATCTTGAGATATTAATTGTAATAATTACTTCAAGTATTTTAAATTCAAAAGTAACCCTTCACTTGGTAATTTAAAAACTATATATGCCTTCATATTAATAAAATGATTAAACACTTAGTTAAACAATAATTAACTAGTATATTTTAGAATCAAATGTGATCACGTAGTAAAATAAATAAATAAATAGTTACGAGGATAACAAAGAAGGATGAATTCCATGTATGTTGACATTAAAAAAAAACAGATAAATGTTTTAAAAAGTGGTCAAAACAACTAAATATTCCAAACCAAGCCATGATTTCAGTCTTTGCATGCTTTACTATTTGTTAGCTTTAATTGAATACAAGTCATGATGGATTGGACTTCTTAATTGTAAAAGTTCATTGAGTTATGTATGAAAATATGTTTATAATTTATCACCTTGAAATAATATTATGTTTATAATTTATCACCCTGAAATAATATTATGTTTATTATTTATAAAAAAATGAAACATATGTTTATAAATTTGGTTTATATTCGTTAAGAACTCTTAAATCTCATATCCTAATTTTTATTTTTATTTTTTAGAGATCTAGATCATTTTTAACTAGGGCTCCTAGAACTACCTAAGGTAAAGATCTGAACCATGTTTCAGTTGGAATAATTCTCCAATTTATAAAGAGAGGTATTTTCAGAGTTTTTAGAGATGACGGGTCATGCATTTGATGTTAAAATTTGATATTTATCCCTCTCATAAAACAATATAAAAAAGCAGAACAAAAATTATATTTAAAAATAAATTTTTTTGCAGGATAGGAACCATAGCGCCGATCGACATACAAATTCACCAAATCGACACTTTGGTCATTATAAAATATGATTTTATTCCGAATTTCTATAATTTTTAAGAGATAATTTGGACCTTTCAACTTATTTGGACTTTTCTTGATTAAGTTCTTCCACAACTCTTTTTTTAATCAATATAATTATTTAAACAATTAAAGAAATTTGCATTATCCACTTGGAATTATCTACGGCTTAAATGTCCACCATAATTAAAATTTCATAATTAATAATTAATAATTAAGTAATACTTAGGGACCAATAAAAATTAATTTAAGATAATTATATTTATGGTAAGATCATATATTGACCAATCAACATTAAGTTTTATAAAAAAAAATGATAAAGAACAAAAACACTATTTTGAAGGCAAAAAGAAAAGAAAAGAAGATCAATTTTTACCCTTAATTGCATCATGATGACCATATGTGATGTGAATTTGATGGTCATTGTCAATGGTGGAATTTTCACCTATCTGAAGTTATCATTTTCCCTTAGTGCTAAAAAGGTTAAACTTTTTTTTATTAATTTTAATGGTTACAAAATTGGGTATCTACCGGGCCCTTCAGTTGGTGGAGTGTCTTTTGGGCCTAAATGTGGACTTCATAGGGCTCTCCGTTGCTGAGCTAATGTGCATGCTCTTGAGCCTGCTAGCTGGAGCAATCTGCTCCATGAAAATCATATAAGCAAACTACAAGTCTCTGTTACTTTCCTCCACATCTACTGAATGGTAAAACTGTTGTTAAGCCACTGATTGATAGGACATTTTTTTAAAACAAACTTCTCCATTTTCTTTTGGTGAAGAAATCTGCAGTAGTGGTTCTGTGGAGCCAATTCGGGTCCATGCAGGTATTCTCATTGGAGAATGGCATTTTTCTATTTAAATTTGAAGATAGGAGTGCAAGGGATGCTTGTGGAAGCTAAGATTTGGCATACAGCCAATAATCCATTATTCCTTCGTAATTGGGTTCCACGTATGCAAGTGTCTAAGCTATCCCTCTCTAAAGTTCCTTTGTGGATACACATTCTTCATCTTCCTGTGGAGTATTGGAATCCCACATGCTTTAAGTCATGTAGCAAGTGGAGAGTTGGGTTTATTTGCAATGCAAAGTTGCAAACGGTTTTAAAGGAATATTAGAAAAGAATATGCAAGAGTGTTTGTAGAGGTAGACATCAATTCAGAATTTTTGACAAAGTTGGATGTGGATTTCGGGGATGGGGCGTGCCTTAAAAGTCCCCATAGAGGCGTCTAAAGTGTTTATATTTGTTAGAGATTATTAATCTCATGTTAGAAAGAGTTAGATTGAGTAATGAGTATATAAGATTTTGGGGCTTCTCTAACCATAACGAATTGGTTTTGAGGTTGGATGTTCCTAATCTAACAACATTGTAAACTTCTTGGGCATTCAACTATAACCCGTTTACAGACACACATTTTGTCAATTTCAATTGTGATTTTTTTCATCAATTACAATTTGCCAATTCAAACAGGTTGTGGATTTAGGTGTGACAAAAACGTATCCTTACTCCTTAGAGTTTTTCATTAAGGTAAGAAGAAAGTTTGTAAGGAAGGTGGCTAAACATACTAGTAGAAAAATATGTTGCATCTTGAACATTGCAGAATTTTTTGTTTTGAAAATTTAAATATATTATTTTATCGGTTTCATATGGACTTATTTTATTTTATTTTTAATATTAATTCTAGTAAAATAAAATTATATATATTAAAAGCTCCCATTTGTTTATCTATATCTCATATTACGCATTTATCTGCGGCCTTGTATTCAACTTTGAGGTAAGAGTTAGAGAACCCTTTTCACTGGGCTTTTTGCGGCGTATATGCAGAGTTAATCAGGTTTGTCCATTACTTGAAAGAAATTTGCCCATATATTTGTGTCTTTGAACTTTTTGTCATTATCTTCCAACTCGATTAATGTGGGGTTGGCATGTTCCAATTATGTGTCCAAGAGTCAAGTTGCTTTCATGGTACTATCTCCTTGCTCAAGGAGTCAAGGTGAATTTTCTAAGAATTTCTGGTACCGAGCACTGGTTTTGGTTATAAGGTGGCAGTTTTGACCAAAGTCCCAAACCAGCTGCAAGCCTGCAACCCCTTTAATTTGGCTTTTGCCATTGTGTTTAATTTTCAATCATTCAATCGAGTGAAAATGTTTTCATTTTAGTTTGAAAAAAGGTTGGATGCAGTGGTCAATGATTCCCTCTTATTAATTATTACTTGCATGTAGTTGTTTTTTGTCCATCTTGGTCATTCTTTTTCACAACCGTTCAAACTAGTCTTAACCAAGGTGCTGCTTTTTGATAGAGTAAGCATTCATAAACAACAAATTAAAGCACTGGTTTATCAAAGCGAGTTCCTATAGCTATATAAATTACTTGGCTCTGTGTTTCAGATTCAACATACAAGTTACTCAAATTTCTGAAGAGAAGACACAAATAAAAGACCATTCATTACCATTATATAATAACTTTCAAGTAAGTACGCATGCAAAAAAAGAAAAGAAAAAGGAATATTGAAAATATAGATGAGATACACCCAAGATTGTGTTCCACTTGCAGTCTTATGTTTTCTGTGTGCTTTGCTAGGGGCTCCCTTCTATGACATTTCTCATCCTTGATTCTTTTTACAAGCACTACCATGGCCATATATAAACCTTGCTGTTCCCTCTGTGTACACATGAGTCTCATTGTCCAGCCTGCCAATTAATGCTCACTCAAATTAGTTGCTGCTTAAATAGTTAGAAATTGAAATTACATATATATATATATATATATATATATATATATATATATATATATATATATATATATATATATATATATATATGTGCATTCAAAGGTAAACCACAATCACTCTTACGAGTTTCGAACGGCTTTGCTCAAGGTGGATGCTGATGAAAATGTTTTCCCATCAAGATATCTGTTCTCCCCCTTGATCTTGTGTTTCGTCCTGAGGTCTAACTCATCAGCACTCAGCACAAAGGGAGAATCAGAAGCCTGCAATTTACCATAACTCTTAGTGGACCAAATTAATTTCAATCATAAAAAACTTTTATATGTTGTTTTTTTTACAGTTTATATTATGAGGCACCTAGTCGTATTATGTGTGCGTTTGTCTGCAACTTTTTCTTTTTGTTTGTTTGTTTTTGTACAATGTTTAAAGTCTCACTTTTTCTAGACATAACTATACTTTAGTCAACATAAAATCCATAAACAAATAAGCTTTCAATAAAAAGCTGAATCCAAATTCCAAACTGACATATAATAATGTTGAATAAATACAAAATGTTGTGAAATAATTATTTTGTAAAACATAAATAAAAAAAGCCTATAGAAGGGGTTGATTTGACATACCATAACCCATCCCCAAGTATCAGCAAAAGAAGGAATATGAGCTGAGTAAGGCACAACATCTGCAAGCGAAAAGAAGTTGGGTGAACCATGTGATCATTAATTCTGTTCTTGTTTAAAGGGGATGAATAATAAAAAGTTGGAAAATGCAAAATGTCTTTGTTTTTCAAGGTCACACTTACATTTGAAAACCTGTCTTAAAGTGTTGTAAATGCAAGAGAATACTTCGGTATGGCTGAATATTCCAGCTGGCCCTGCCTACATAGATTACAATACATAAAACTGGTTAATTTTTTGTCCTTCTCCCTCTGTCAGTCCAAACACACACACATACACATACACACACCTGTGTGACAAATATGCCACCCTGATTGAGTCTAGGTTTGACAGTAAACTCATAGAAGGATTTGGTGTAGAGTTTATAACATGGGCCTCCCTCAATTGGGTCAGCCAGGTCTCCTATGATCACATCATAAGATTCTTCTCTGTTTTCTAGCTCAGCCCTGCAGCAAAACAAGATAAATTCATACTGGTTGTAATAACAGCAATAATGATTTCAACAATACAAATAGCCATGACTTGTTAATTAAGTAGAGAATGTGACCTTGCATCATTGATAATGAGCTCAAGTCTTGGATCACAGAAAGCTTCCCTGTTTACAATTAAGTATGACTTGCAAAAGTCCACCACTTCCTGCCCCATGAAAGAAGAATTTGCTGAGTCACATTTCTTTTGGTATAATAAAAAATTTCCCTTTAATCACATATTTTGTGGCTCTAAAGTATTACTTTTGTCACACACATATATATAAAGTTCAGATTAATTTTAGAAATTAGTTGCCATTACTGCTTTTACAAATCCTATTCTTGTCTTTTGTGTCAAGAGACAAGAAGACAAAAGAAGGGATCAAGGAAGAGCAGCACAAAGAAGAAAAACACCAACATGTTCACATTTCACAGGAAAAAGTGTAAAAACAAATATGATGACAAAAGTCATTTTCATTAAAAAGGATTCCAAGAAAAAAAATTCATAAAGAGAGAGATAAGAACAAATAAAAAGTACATATGACCTCGAGAAACAAAAAAAAAAAGTCGAAGGAAACATTGAGTTAAACAAATAATATATTTATATATATACTGTACACATACACATACACACACAGAATTATATATGAAAATTATGGATGCTTTACCTCATCAATGTCACACATAATAACCTTCTCTACAGTCTTGTGTCTAAGAATTTCTCTTGCTGTGGAACCTTCACCTCCTCCCATAATAAAAATGGTCCTTGGACTATAGAATCAAATATACATGTCAGATTTAAATGTAGCCTCAACATAATGTCCAATATATATTATATATATAAAACAAGAGGAGAAAAAGTAATAAAAAATAATAAGAGGAAAAGGTACTTTGAATGATGAAGAAGTGATGGATGAACTAGAGATTCATGGTAGATGAATTCATCTGTCTCTGCACTTTGAAGCTTCCCATCAATGACTAGAGCCTATATGTGTAAAA
Organism: Fagus sylvatica; assembly: GCA_907173295.1. Classification (NCBI taxonomy): domain Eukaryota; kingdom Viridiplantae; phylum Streptophyta; class Magnoliopsida; order Fagales; family Fagaceae; genus Fagus; species Fagus sylvatica. Next base: position 6,163,171 of record OU015772.1, read on the forward strand.
ACAATGTTTAGCACAATAGAAGTTAGAATTGCTGCAAAAGAAATGTAACATCGTCTTTTCGTAGGTAAACCTTTCCAAAGGGCTTTGTGTCCAACAGCGCAATGTCCTGGTACTGAGTAGCTCCTGTATGCAATATACTGCATAAAAAGAAAAAAATGATTAATTAAAAGAAAACCAAGTTCTCGTTAACAAGTGTTCGTAGGACATTAAAGAATAATAAAATTTTTAATTATTATTTGTGACACACAATTTTGATAAATAAACTAATAATTCTAGGGATACGACAATTTTTTTTTCTCAATTAACATAATTTGTTATGATTGGTGCATAATAAAAATATTGTTAGTAGTGAATTTAGGTGAATGTGATGTTTTCCAATCATAAAATGTCATGTCAACAGTTGTGAAAAAAGTTGTGTCCCTAACATTACTTGGAAGGAAAATACACTTATAAAAAATTTATTAGTTTGTACATACAAATTATTTTAGCTTTATTTAATATAAAATAATCATTTAAAATTATTGAATATACTTTAATTTGTGTCCTTAGAACACTCTTAACATCATTTTAAAAAAATAAAGGTGTTGAACTTAGTAATTACAAGAGACTAAATCTTTCATAATTTTTAATTAAATCTTGTCTGGCTTTTTCATGACCATGGTCTTGAATTGAAAGACTTGTCGCTTTTTAACAATAGTCTTTTTGGAAGGATTATTAAAACAGTTCCCACTTGCTAGTGTCAAAAGAAGTAATAATAAATACTCCAAAATCTAGATTATCACCATACCAGACAGGGAACAGCATGGCATTGTTTCGATCATGTTGTCTCTCACCCATTAGAATTAAAGGTAAAAAAGACAAAACAAAATTTTCAACAAAATCCGCAGATCCGAACTAAAAAAAATAAAAATAAAAATAAAATCGGCGGCTTAAAAATAGGCAGACCCCAAAGAAAAAAAAAAAAGAACTTCTTTTGTTTATGAAGGAAAAAAAAAAAAAAAAAAAAAATCTTTAAAGAAAGCTAGTAAAAATATGGAATGTTTTTTTTTGATAAACAAGTAAAAATATGGAATGTGAATCTTGAAATTTTGTCTGTTTGATCTTAAACTAAATAAATTAAGTAAATTACAACATTGTGATGAGATAAATAAGCTTTGATGCAATATATATATATATACCTATTGAGAGCAAAGGACCATCTCAAATTCTCTTCAATCTCTTCCTCATACCAACAGCTCTTCCTATAACCATTTAATGGAACTTCTTTCCCATGAACTCCGTTTCCATTGGAAATACCATTTCCATTGGAGCAGGGAATATCACCCATTTTCCTATCACACACAGAGAGAGATAGAGATAGAGAGAAAAAGTGAGGTAAGTGATGGTTTGGATAGAAGGCTTGGCGCACAATATAAATGGAAGGGCGATAGTGAAAATGAAAAAGGAGTATGATTTGAGGTTTGGATGAGTAAGCTAAGGATATTTATCGAAGTGGGTGTGCTCGAGAATGTAAAAAAGCTAGCCACAATATCGTCATGGATTTTCGTGACAGCGTGCGTGGTTTCAAATGTTGATTTTCTCGCGTGGTTGTATTCTTATTGTCTTCTATTCTATCTTTTTATCCAAAATATTCATTAAAATGAACATACGTGATGATTTTTTTGATAAGTTGAACATACGTGATGATATTTGCCATGTCCCATGCGCAGTCATATATGGGCGTGAAAAATCGAAGTCACTGATTTTACGTGTATGATGTGGCAAATACTAAAGATTGTGAGCAAATCTATATACTACCTTTTGTGAATTTCCTAACGGGAATGTGACGCGTGGAATATGCATGCGATGGCAAGCATGGATAAAGATGGTATGGATGATGATGGGAATTGGGAATGCATATAGAAAAAAATATATATATAAGTTAAATTTTGAGAGGTAGAAAAGGTTAAAGGATGATGATTGAGAGGCTGACAATTAGCGAAAATTATGGTTATTCCTTTCTTCAGGAATGTGTGCAAATCTTGGTTGGAGAGAGACTGAGAATTAGTAGAGCTAAAGCGTGCAGTGGAAATAATCATCATATTCTCTTTGTTGCCTCAAAAGATTGAGGAAGAGCGTGCTATGCCAGGCGCACTCATAATCACCATCACGAACAAAGGCATCAATCCTATATCCCCACCATGTCCAAAAACACCCAAAGAAAAAAAAAAAAACCACTAAGAGACTGTTGAGTTCACCAATTTTTATCATGCTTTTGCGTTCCATGTGTCACAACATGATCACATCTTGTAATCCACTTTGTGGGTTTAGTGGGACCCAAAAGCACGTTTCGACTTATGAGGTAAGGTTAGCATCAGCATGATGTTCCTTTCTGGACCATTGGTAGACAAGGAGGGTTCATTAGAAGAGTGATGTGTGTGTTCTTGTTCATGCACGCCAACTATGAATACAAAGAAAAATCATCCTGCCCTTGTAGGGTTTCAGAGGTGATGATGGATTGGAAAGTTATCATGGTACCGAAGGCCTTAAAGCGAATCTACTTAATTTGCTTCACTATTCTGTTCCCTTAGATCTTTTACTTGCTCTGGTTCCCCTCTTCATGACCTGTAAAAATCATTACAAAGGGCAACTTGGCAAGGTTTATTATAGTTGCCAGATGAATAGATGTTATATATAACTATAGCATAAATATGATTTGCATGTTGCTTAATAGACTTTTGTTTCTGTTTTTAATAATTAAATTGTTACAAAAGTTAGAGAAAGAAATTTGAATCTTTGATTCTTCTAAAAAAAATAAAGATCGACCACATAATGTCATTGAATGTCATTGAATTAGAAAACTTTTAGCACCTTACCTAATAGACTTTACAAATTTATAGTTTCTCATTTAGTGGAACACAAATTAATCTAATTGTTTGTGCCTTTTGCTTTATGCAAAAAAGATAAACTTGTTTGCAACCTTGCAGGCACTAATAAATGGCGTGGAAAGTCTCATTTATGACTTTAAAAGCCAACGTCTTAAAAGAATCTATACTATAATGTAAAATCGAAACTTTTTTGACTTTTGGTTGACGTTATAATATTGCGCCACATAAACTGATTTCACAATTTTACATCTCATTATTTTAATATATATATTTTTAATTAAATTTAAATTTTATTCTATAATTAAACATCTCATTAGAATCTTGACACATTATATTTTCTTTAATAGAAATAATATATTGTTTCATGTATATTAACACAATCATAATAAATGCCTAATACAAAAATATATTTTATATATAAATACAATAATAATAAATGTCTTTTAATAAACATCATAATTATTAATTTTTATATTTAGACAAAATATAAAAGACAGAAAAAAAATCACATTTAGACCAATAATTTTTTAGATTTCATTTTCAGTAATTTTTCTGTGCATCGCAAGTTTGCAACTAGTTTTGTGTATTCTCAAATACCAATGTGTATAAATTAACTTGGAAAATATTGCAACCTAAGTTATTAAGCTTACACCGGCTATACCTAACTTCACATGCAAACACAAAACATCTTTAAGAAAATTTAGATCTAAATTTTCATTCATGATAAAAGAGAATTAATTTATTCAACCAAAAAGGTGAGATACAAAAAGTGCATAACTAATGTGCAAATAACATCTTCTTTCTCTTTAGCAAAAAAAAAAAAAAAAAAAAAAAAAAAATCTTCTTTCTTACTTCAAGTATTCCACTTTATGTTGTACCAATACATATATAAATTAACCAAATTTTAAAATGGAAAACAATAAAATCAGACATGTCATACTTTAGTTGGTGGAGCACAAAGTGTAACACTTACAGTGAGACAACAGGTTTTTATATACTACTATCAACTAATGAGATAGGAAACAAGATCATCTCTATTTACTTAAAATTTGAGAGTATCCATTTCACAATTAAGATTTTAATTTCTGAATTTAACAGTGTACATAATGCCACATCATTTAAAATTTTAAATGACATGACACTGGATGCATCTTTAGATTTCTAATATCTAATATAAATCATGAAATAGATTAATTTCAAATGGAGAAAATTATTTTTCCATAAGGCAGTGGGCAATAGGAATGCATGTTTGTTTTATATTTTTAATTACACCTAATTTATTGATACGCATTTCTATCAACTAAAATTGATATACATTCTGCTTAACCCCCCCGGGGCTTTAAAATTGCATTCATTTTAAACATAAAAACTCTTTTTACTATGTTATTCTAATCTAACCAAAACATTATCTTGTTTTTATTAGAAGTATTGCATACATTCTAATAATTTTTAAGGTGACAGAATTTAAATTGATGGGAATTTCAACTCTTATCAATTTAAAATTATGATGGTAAATTGTAATGGTTGAAATAATGATTTGTTGATAGTGGTGATATGGAGTTTTGATGTTTAATAGTAATAGCGATGTGATGCTTTGTGGCGGTTGATAGTAGTGACAGTACTAATGGTGGTATGAAGGCTGATGAATGTATATGTGACAATTAATGATGATGTTCGTAGAATTCGTGTAATCGTAAATCTTTTTTACGATTTGGTCAATTTGGATGTTTGAAATTTCATATAAATTTTTTAAATAGATTTTTGTTTACCCAACAAAAAGAAATTAATATTAACAATTCTAAAAAAAACGACTGTAAGATCTCGCCAATGTACCAATGTTATCTTACCTAATGTTTTGCTTTTATATTCCAAATACATTCAAAACTAATTTATTTGATAGTATAACCGTTCAAACCAAATTTACAACTAACTTACCGACTACCTATATATGGTACACGTCAAAGCTCCACCTAATTGATAGACTCACAATCCCAAAATCCCACAGGATGATTTTGAGTGGAGCAAGGTATGCAGCTGCTTTATAAATGCATTAAGTTCTAACGTTTATAAAAAAAAAAATAAAAAAAAAAAAAAAAAAAAAAATAAAAACTAATTTCGTTCCATATTTAATTACAAATTTGTTAAGTCTCAAGATCGAAAAAGAAGAAAATTAATTTAAGGATCCAATCAATTCTCTCATCCTCACCATGTCCAAAAAAAAAAAAAAAAAAACTAATATAAGCCGTGGTCCCTTTTATTGCACATGCCTAACCCTAGCCTGCGTTGTCATTTAATAGTCAAATATGATGGCGTAAAGGGTCTCTTGCCTTATTATTAATTGAGATCTCATGCAATACTTTATTGGAATTTGTTAAAAGGTTGACTGATTACATAAATACTCATGTTTTATGGAAATAATTAAAAAAAAAAAAAAAAAAACATTGTTAGTCAACAGTTGAAAAAAGTTTCACTCATTTCCCAATAAAAATAGGGTCCTGTTAACGAATGCCCTTAAGAATGGTTAAAAAGCATTTAATGCTTCCATTTTATAAGAAGTAGTGAAGTTTTAATTTTTTAAGGGTATTTTAGTCTTTCTATATATTATTTTAATATTAAAAATTTGTTATTTCTCCATAAAGTATAAGCATTTAATACTCCCTAACCATTGCCCTAAGGATACTGGTTAACAAAATCCTAAAAACTAATATAAAAAGATAAAATTACACTCTTCCCGATAAAAATAATATAAAATGTTTCTTACTGGACCCTACTTTATATTACTTAAAAGTATTGTTTGAGTAGCAATAACACCTCATCCCCTCAACCATTTTCACTTTTAAATTTTTTGAACTTTTTTTTGTTCAATAGTTGAGTAATCTCATCCATTCAAAAGTAGTGCAGTCGTTATTCACATTTTTACAAACTTAGCAATTAGTCATTATCCTAAACATTTTAACTTGTTTACCAAAGAAAAAAAGTGGGCTAAGCACAAAATGCTCTGAGAAGGACCCCCTTCCCCCGGGCTCCAAAATATAAGGCCCATCTAATCTGGGCTCCGAGTTCTCTGTACTCTTTTAGTTTTACAATCTAGAGGGCTTTGATCGGAAATTGGGCCATGCACTGTCCTCTTACCGTACAAAGTACAATCGCAAGATTATTATTATTATTGGTAAATAGATTATTATTTTCTTTAATGGTTTGTAATCAGGGTTGTAATAATAATAGCAATACATGCAGTAGGCTGTTAAATGGGTGGGTTTGGGTGGGCATTAAATGGGTTAGGTTTTTAAAACCCAATAGCCCATTTAAACCCATTTAATAAAGTAGATATTACCCAAACCCAACCCAACCCAATTATCTAAGCTAAAACCCAACTCACCCATTTAAACCTATTTGATAAAGTAGATATTTACCAAAATACCCTTAAAGCCTATAAAATAATGAAAAAACAATTAAAACTTAGGAAAATTACTAAAATACCCTTGGAACTTCCAAAATGACTAAAACCTCTTAGAATCTTTTTTTTATTTTTTATTTTTTATTATTATTTTTTTGGGTTTGGGCTTTTTGTTGATGCCCAATAAGCAACCCAATTAAAGCCCAATTAAACTCAACTTAATTGGGTCTAATTGGGCTAGCACCCATTTGCCCATTTATTAAATAAGTGGGTTTGGGTGGGTAATTAGTGAGTGGATTTGGGTGGGCTAATGGGTTTGGGTTTTTTTTACCACCCCTAACATGCAGCAAACGTCCCCGCCACACAATCTTATGGCGTCTTTTTTTTATCACTTCATTGAAAATTCAAGGCACTACTGTGAATAATGCATTAAGCTAAGACCAAGCAATGCTAAAATTAACATTGGAAAAGTGCCAATTACATCAACTATGGAAGTTCATGTGCATGGAGCATGATTATAACTTATGGGTTTGGATTCCCACCAATGCTCTAATGCACTAGAGGGAGCCTTGTGTTGACAAGTGTTCATTTTAGGACACGTGTTGCGTCCATAGCTCCTTCCAGTACACCAGACACTGGATGTAAGCCTTTCTCATAACTTATAAGTCAAGATGTCAAGTGTCACGTACGACCTTATATATTAACAGCCAAAGGAATATGCATAAGCAAGTAGAGGACTTTGGGAAGTTATACACGAGTGAGAGAAAGGACTATATATGGGAGCTAGAGTTCGTATCAATGTGTTCTTCAAGTCACGGGTGGTGAAGATGTTTTATATCAAAGCTAGTTTCTAGATTGTCCATGTACTTCGTGACTCAATGCCTTCAAATAGAATGCCATTCGGTCGAGGGCACAGCCAGGGGAGCCTACTATAAAGAGTAGTGGTATACAAGATTTGTTCCCTCACAGTGAATATAACCCTCTCTTCATCTAATGATTTAGTGTTTGTTGGTGTCCGTTTCAGTAGCTGTTATAAAACGTGCACTTTAAAAAAATAACGATTTTAAAAGTCATGTTTTGATGTGCAAGTCCTTGGTAAAATCAGTAAAAAGAGTTGTTGTGAAAAATTGCACGATGTAAACATAATTTTCTGGCGATTTTAAGATGTGTATAATTTAGATTGAGATTTCTTTTCCAATTTGGGGATTTGAAATAGCAAAAATAAAAATAAAAATTGAGCCCTCTTTTCTTTAATAAATTTCTATCTATATAATTGATTGTGTTAGAGATTATTGAATTCCACATTGGAAAGAGTTGGAATACATAATGGGTATATGTACTTGTTAGTCCTATCCACTTATCAACTTTAAGATGAGATTACTTATTAAATTCCAAATCCAACTCTAATCATCCACCGCCTCCACATGCTCTCCCATAGCAAGCCATCATCCATAATAATTCGGCAACGCACAAAATCCAGTAGCACAAGCACAAGCCGTAATCAAATTCCATTACATTTCAAATTCCAAATTCAAGTTTCCATCACCTAATTAAGTTTGAGGGAGGTGTTAGAGATTATTGAATTCTACATTAGAAGGAGTTGGAGTGTGTAATAGATATATAGACTTAGTAAGTTTTTCATATTAGCAAAGCTAATAAGTTGGATGATTTAAATATTACCAAATGTTATTTCAGAACCAAATTCAAAGAAAAAGAGTCTGCATGTGTCTTAAAGGTGTCCTTATATAAAAGGACATTCCAACATAAAAAAAAAAAAAAAAAAAAAATTGTACGCAAAACTAGTGGGAAGAATTAATATTCAGAAAAGTACAAATGTAATATTTTATCGTTTTTACCTTAAAAAAAAAACCAGTATGAAAAAAATGGAGGAAAAGCTATATATATATAATTAGGAACCGAGCTTTATTTTGGGTTACAACTTACATAGTTACATGCATATTCACCAAGACATGGCTCCAACTTCCATAAATCTCTTAATTTTTCCTCATTTCCATCTTCTCTATATCAACTATCTCAACCCAACAGCAGCACCCACTCAGGACGTAGCCAGGATTTTCCATGAGTGGTATCAATCAAATTTTTTTCATAAAAATCCAAAGTAGCATCTATATAGTATTAACAAAACATCAACAACTTAAAAGATACAAAATAATTATTCTTAATACGTTACAATGCATTTTTTGAAGAAAATTTAAAGTCGACGCATTTTTTACATTACTAAAATCATCTATGATGGAATCCGTACTAAACGACTCAGCAATTTCCCTTTTGAATGTATAAAAGCAAGGAGTCTCTTAAAAAAGTGCGTTTGGATTTAATTGATTAGCTATTTAATTTTTTTCCCCTTTCAATATATAAAAGCAACGACTCAGCCACCGTAACCCTTAGCTATTTAATTTAATTGATTAAGGGTCGGTTTGGATTAGCTGTTTGAAAAAGTAAGTTTTTAAAAAATAACGATTTTAAAATGTGCTTTTTGAAAACATCATTTTGAAAATCACAGTTAAGCATTTGGTAAAATTCATGAAAAATGTTATTTTAGTGAATCGAGCATTTTGATTATTTCAAAATAAAACTACTGTTTTAAATGCAAATTACCAAAAAGGACTTAATTATGATTTACGACTATCATTTTTTCTAATACACTTTATACTAAACTTTGTAATGATAATAATAAATAATAATTAATACTAATAAGTGGGGAGCTTGTTTGAGATATTTTAGAACTTTTCATTTGTACAGTAAACTTTCATTCTCCACCATGGATAATAACCAAAAAAAAAGAAAAAAAATTAAAGTTAAAAGAAAGATATGTTAGACCTACAGTAATATTTTGGAACCACATATATTGGCACTACAGTGTCAGTAAACAATCACTTTCCCCACAGTCAACTGCAGCAGCAAGCTTCAGATCAGTAAAAAAAAAAAAAAAAAAAAAAAGGAAAAGCTGCAGCAAGCTTGCAACTATGCTCAACTGCGGCGATCTTGCAGAGCTCGCACAAGATGCAACTGTGCTTCGTTCTTGCGCTGGTGTAGTTTTTTTTTTCCCCACAGCTGTTGCAGCTTGCATCAAGAAGTGGCAGGCTGATTTGTGGGTAAGTTTTTGATCAGTTATTTGTTGCTGCTGTTGTGACTTGGGCTGATTTGTTGGGATGATTTTTACTGAGTTATATATATATATATATATTTTGATTTATTTATATATTTATTATATATATTTGTGATTTGGGTTGTTGGATAATTTTGATTATTTTGTTTTGGGTTAATTTTTTTTTTTGAAATGGCCAAAAATAATGTTAGTAGGGGCTCAAAAATTATGTGAGTGGGGCAATTAAATTTTTATACCTACTCTAGCCTATTTTTTGTAGAGCCAGCAGGGGCCAGGGCCCCCTTTGGTCCCCAAGTGGCTCCATCTGACCCACTAGACCCTCTCACCCCATCAGAGTTTGACCTAATCCAAACCATCATCACGAACTCAAACCTTAGCTCGAGTAACAACCGAATTTTCTGCTACGTTGGCTTAGATGAACCAGACAAACCTGTCATCCTGTCATAGTTATCAAACCCCACCACTGAATTAAGCTCGTCCACCTCGTCGTGCCCTTGTCATTTCTCGATTCAATAAACAAACCCGCAAAATCATAGATGTATCAGCTGGTTCAATCATCTCCAATGAAATCTACAGTGGTATCCTGGTTCAATCATCTCCAATGAAATCTACAGTGGCCACGGCTATCCTCTCGTAGCCTCAGAGGAATTACTTGAGGCCGCAAAGAATTCGCCACAAACGTACCCACCATATTTTTAGAATCAATTAACAAGAGGGGACTTACCTTTATGTATTTGGCATGTTAAATTGTTTGATTAGTAAGTCTCACGTTAAATTGTTAATTTTTTTTTTTTTTAATCCTACTCATGAGGGAATAAAAATATATAATATGCATTTCATTCTTATGCTCTACTAATCACAGTCTGTCACACGTCTTGTCGTTCACTTATGAGGTCGAGTAGGGTTTAGGGTGTGTTTGGTTGGCTGGCTTGATTTTGGGAGGATGGATAAAGAGAGAAAGAAAATGGAGTGGAGAATAATGTTTTACTTTCCCCATTTGGTTGAACAAAAATAGAAAAAAAGAAAAAAGAAAAAAAGATAGAAAGTATGGTTGTTGTAATTTACCCTAAAATATTTTTAGTGTGTGGTTGCAATACCCAAAAGATAATAAGTCTAATTAGTTTGAAATAGCATAGTCTTATCATTTGTAATTCTAAAACCAAATAAGAAAAATATATATTAAAATGATGATGTGAAAAAATGTTGATTTTCAAAATTTTACGTGGCAAAATTAGAAAAAGCAAAAGTCAAAGAAAACAAAAGTGAAAGACTTTCATCTGATATTATTATGTATAGATTATATTGATTATTAATTAGTTTTATTTATTTATTTGGTGATCTTGTGTATTGTCTTTTGCATGCGCCCAAAATGATATAGTGATAGTAATTGAGAATGACTATTGTTAGAGGTTGATTTTTCACAAGCCCAAACATAAAACAAGGTTCATGCCAACAAAACATTTCATAATTAATCGGGCCCAAACACTTAAAACTTGATTCAATTTAAGAAGTTACAACCAGACTTCTCCATGTAGACCAAGCCCACATGTGGAAAAAGGCTAAAAGATGGAGAAAATTAGGAGGCATGGTTTGGAGGACATAAGGGATATTTCTTGATGGTTTTGGGTTCAATAAAAAACTCACTCTTAAGCTTGGAATAACCGTGAGGCTCATTGAATCCTTAGTCAATTTAATGTGCAAAGCTCAGTTATTATTAAAAGTGTCCTTACATGTGCTGGATAAGGAAATAAAATTGTTGGATTTTATTGTTGACAGAGTGACTGGATCTCCCAAGACGTATTGCTAGCCTTTTACCATTACCGTGGTGATGCGAGTAGCAGACTCTAGTAGCCGGATCCACTTGTTACTCAAGGTGTTCAGATGAAAACCCTGAGTTCTTAAAAAACATGCTTGAGATCTTAAAAAAAAAAAAATTGTAAGGGGAATTTTTTCACGTTATAATGGAACCGTATCAAGCCTCACAGCACGATGAATCTCAGTTCGTTGGAGACTGTAGGATGATAAAATAAAGTAAGAACAGATAACAAATATAATTTTAGGTGGTTTGGCAATTTGCCTACGTCCACATCCAGATCAATAATATATCAAATTTAGTTGTAAGCACAATAAAATACATTGACCGAACACCCTAAGAGACTCTCTCTCATATCTCTTCCCTAGCCTTCTGTTCCTTTTGGTCTCTCAGCCAGCCCCCTTTTCACGTTGCTTTTCCTTTTTCTTTTATAGAATTCTTTTGTCCTAGAATATAGTAGAACTTCACAGAACATATACATGATATTTTATAGATATTTATCAGATATTTTATGGACTAATTATGTTTATCAAGCTATAAAGTGGAGATAAAATCCAATTATGCTTCCACTTCTATTTTTAACCCTATACTTTAATCAATTTTTACCCCTCCAAAAATAATAATAATAATAATAAATAATATGTATATATTGATCACCCTGTCTTTTTTTTCTTCTTCTTCTCTACCCGGTCTTTCTTCTTTCTTTTATTGCCCAGACCCATATGTTTCTATTTCTTTTTCTTTGTTTTATATGCCTTTTTTGTTTGTGGCTAATGTCCCTCCACGTGTGAGGAACTTGATATTAGAAAAAAGTTGTAAGTAAACATGTGGACGTGGAGCTTGAATGTTTTGAGAAATACCTTTTATTTATTTTTAATGTGCATTCTTTTTCTTTTTCTTTATATTTGTTTAATGTGCCGTTTTTTGCTTTTGTTTTGTGAATTTTTTTTTTCTTTTCTGAATGTTCTGGGAAGTATTTACTCAAATATTAAAGTGAATTTTGGATTTATTTGAAAAAAAAAAAAAAAATTTTACTCATAAGAAGATAATTTATCAAAAAAAAAATATTAAATTGAAATTTGGAGTTCTATTTTTTTCATTATATAATACAAGTGTTGATTATTATCATTGGGACTAACATTTAAAATTAAATATGACATGAAATATGAATTTATAATTTAAAGAATCTTAATATTAATTGATACCGATATATTTTATTTTCCTTGTTAAATCAAAATGGCTCCCGATACGATATTGACAATATTGTCATTGACTCCATCCTTTAAATAAAATATTAAATCTTTTTTAACTTAAGATTCCAAAGACTTAGTTCTATTTAATATTTCACTTCAGTGTTATTTTATTCTCTATGTCTTTGGAATCAAAACATTTTACAATCTATTTCTCATTAGTTTTTGTTTGATTTAAATAAAGCAGTTCAAGTAATTCAAACTTTGTTTTATTGTTTATAATTAGAAAGAAATTGTAAAACTTCATGTATTTGTATTTGTATTTTTTTAAAGATATCAGTGTATTTAAGTTCTCAATTTATTAAATCTTGTATAATTTAAGTTTTTTAATGACTTCAATTTTTTTAATGAAAAATTAAGTATTTCAATGACCACCTTAAAAGAATTTTCTGGAGCTGTCACTGGCGGGCCCAAACTTGAACTCGGGTCAACGACGATATCTAAATAACAATGCGTTCAATTTTCCACTGTGATCAGCTGGGCCAATTGGGAATTCCCTCTTGGATTTGATGTTCGGACAGGACCTATCATATGAACTCTAGCATCAATATACGATCAAGATAAGAAAAGATTCCGTCGAGTTCTGTATAGTTGTCCCGTACATGGACCACCTTTGATGCAGAGTGGTATTCCAGGACCACCTTTGATGCAGGGGACACCAGATTCGGTCAGTATGCTATCTCAATTGAGCCTTTAATGGATTGCCCTGTCAATGCAGTATTCATGGACCGCTATTATGTGGGGCTTGAAGGAAAACCCCTGAATTTGTCAAACCTATTTTGTATCTTAATAACGGGAATGTCATTTAACGTCACACCAGAAATGAAGTTCCGGGAGAAGATTCCTTCAAGTACATTTGGCAAAAAACTTTTTCCAAAGAGAAGAAGTATGGCTCATGAGCTTAAGAAATTAGCATGGATGCATGATATTCTAACCTAAAAGTAGAAACAAAAAATAAATAAAAAGAGACTTGGAAAATTAAAATATACTTATCGAACATATTTGTTTTACTTACTAGACAAATTAACAATCGTATTCCCTGACCTGTAGGTTGGACTAGCGGTATATTATCAGTTAAAGGAGTGGCATACAATAGTACAGATCAGGTAATTGAGGATGTTTATGGTAAATTGTTAGCAGAGAATTCTGTTGCACCGTACCATGACCACTACTAGAAGAGTTTTTGGACGGTTGTCAATGAAACTGCGAAATTGGAATTTGATGCAAAAATTCAGCTGGGCTTGAAGCAAAACAGTGAATCTTAATAAGATGACCAGCTTTTATTGTACGATTCACTGTTACCCACTGTAGGTTGGACTAGTGGTATATTGTGCAAAGTTGGTGATACCGTTTCGGTATCGGTTTCGGTTTGGTTATTAAAATGAGATATTTCTGTACCGGTCAATACAGGCGTTCCGTTTCGGATTTACCGCAAATATATATATATATATATACACATTTTTAATACCAATAAAATCAGTAACTATAAATAAATAACATCAAATAATACAAATTCTTAACTAATATCACATCAAGAAGGTTTATAAAATCTTATTACATAACATAACATAACATAACAAGGAAGTCTAATTAAAATCACATTACATAACATAACAAGGAAGTCTAATTAAACAAAAAATGAGAAAAAAAAAAAAAAAAATTCCCCCCGAAAGTGTATCGGTCGAGATGGCCATCTCACTCGGTATTTATCGAAACGCCTCGAAACACCCTAAAATTTTATTCGAGGTGGAATGAGAGATTACCTCGTACCAGTTTGCATACCGGTACGAGATATTCCACCCGTTCCACCTGGAACGGAACAGAATCAATAACTTTGATATTGTGTAGAGGAGTTGAAGCGAAACAGTGAATTGTAATAAGATGACTAGCTTGTGGATAACCCTTGACTTTAACTTGCTCTGATCTAATAGGTTATCTACTCCAACTGCAATCATACAACTTCTCCACACAATATTGTAAATCTGCATCTCTCAAGCCATTTTCATTATCTTATCTCTAAAAAATCTTACACAATAGTACTATGATATCTTATCTCTCAAAATCTATATCTCTCAAGCCATTGGCCATTATCTTATCTCTCAAAAATATTTCACAATAGTACTATTTGGAGGAAATTACCTTTTGGTACCTAGCCAAAAATTAAAGAGAGTAATTAACAAATATATTCATTACAAAATCTATACTATAATGTAAAACCGAAACTTTTTTGACTTTTGGTTGATTCATATGTTGTGCCACATAAGCTTTTGAAATCTCACAATTTTACACCTCATTATTTTAATATATATTTTCTAATTGAATTTAAATTTTATTCTATATTAAACTTTCATTAGAATCTTGACACATCATATTTTCTTTAATATAAGAATATATTATTCCATATATAAAACACAATCATAATTAATGTCTAATACTAAAATATATTCCATATATAAACACAATATAAATATCTTTTAATAATAATCATAATTATCAATTTTCATCAAGATTTTTAGAGTTTTTTTTTTTTGTATTTCATTTAATTTTGTTGCTGGCAATGGAGAAAGATGGATGGATTTGTTATAATGAAACCATGTGAGCTTGAAATGAGTTATGAAAATTATTTAGGTTTGATCATATAATCATGTGCCTATGTATTTATTTGTCATTCTTCTTATTTTAAGTATCTTTTATTTTATTTTTGGATGGAAACATGATTCCATATGGTAAATATAAACATGAATCGTGTTTTATAAAAATTGGACTATATTCAACTTATGCCAAAAAAAAAAATTACATTATATTAAATTTTAATTATCCTATGGTAAATATACTTTCTTAGTTATTTTTTTTAACTAAAAAGTAGGATCTATCCTAAATCCGAATCCGTAAAGTCTCTTTATCAATCTTGCCTACAACATTTTGAACTACAAAAAAGAAAAAAGAAAAAAAAATACATATTCAACATAAGAAGTAAAATGAATCAAAATTAATTTAGATTTTATTTTCAATAATTTTCCTGTGTATCGCACGGGTTTGCGACTAGTACGTTTTGATACCTAGGCAAAAAAAGAGAGTAACAAATAGTACATTATTTGCAAGTCATGCCAAAATTGACAGGTAAGGTTTAAATGGCTTTATAAAGAATTGGCATGAAGTCATATTTCTTTGTTGCCGGTATACCGTATGCGTACCCATCGGATGTACAACCAGTAACCAACGGTGCAACGATCTTTTCAAGCACCATATGCTTTTGTGTTGTAGTGGTGGATTTAATAAAAATTTTATGTGATGGGGACTAAATTTTTCGGTGTCCTTGTGGATATGTTTTGAAAATGAACTATGTGAAAAAGTTGCACTAAAAAAATGGTGGGATTTAAAAAAATTGTACTTACTATTTCAAACCATCCTCCCAGCTGGGCACAAAGTGCCACATTAGGTAGACACAGACTATTAAAAGTGATTGATTGATATTATATAATGGAAAAATTGTAAAAATTAATATCTCTAAATTTTATTATAACATAATTTTTGTTTTTTCTAGTTTTAAAATCAGCTAATTTCATTAATTTTTTATTTGAGGCATAAATTCATAATTGAATTATTTGTATGAGCGAGATCGAACCCACACCCTCATAAATGGATGATTCAATTGGGAGAGCGAGAACACCCCTGATCAAATGCTGAATGGTACTAATTTCCTCTTGAATATATATGATTCAATACACTTACTTCGTATGTTAACTATTTATTAAAAAAATTTTAGTCAATGCCTCAAAAAAAAAAAAAAAAAAAAAAAAACTAATAATTTAATTGAAAACCGAAGTACAGTATAGTACATAAATAAGTTTCTTTACAAAGTAATTAATACCTTTCAAATTGCTTGTGACACTCTCTTTACTCGTCAATTAGTCAAGTACTAAACCGAGTTTTGTTTTTCCAAGTGAAAACAAGGTAAGCATTTAAGCCAACATCCATTTAGTTTAGAAGAAATGAATTTTGGTTTTATGATGGAAATTAAAGCATAATGATATTAGAGTTTTTGTAATGCACACAATAAATGGAAGCTGCTAATTAGATAAAAGGACCGCAGTGTAGGTTTCTATATACCTTAGGATAGTTTTTATAATTTATCAAAATGTAACCGATCCAAAACTTATAGGCTTGATTAAAATGTAGTCCAATCAATTGTCTTATATCAAAGCCTTACTTGTAGACTTTTCTAGGTGTTTATCTTCCTAACATCTCTATCTTTCTTTTGCCTGGAGAGTTTGTTCATGTTGGAAAGTATGATTCAATTTCCATACTATATATGGAGACTAAATAAAGGTATTAATAACTTGGGGGTAAATTACAATCAAAGTAATTAATAATATTGATATAAAATTCAATTCGAAAATATCTATACATGCATGTAATAAATTGGTCGTTGACTTATTTTCAAATTTTATTCTAACTTGGGTTCCCTTTAATCAAAGTTTATGAAAGATGTAACCCTTTACATTTTGTATTGTGGATGTAAGTCTTAGGACCTGTTTGAGAGTTTAAGTATAAGAGAATGAAAAGATCATTCCCTTATTTGAGAGTTAAGTAGGAAGGAATGAATTGGTTAGGAGGGATATTCATTCTTCTCATTTCTTTCAAAAGCTCAATTTTGTATTTCTCCCAAAATTTGGAGGAATTGGAGGGCACACTCATTCTATCCGTTTTCATTACATTCATTTCTATTATTTATACTCATTACAATATAATTACATTTACTTTCTCTCTATTCCTTTATAATTTACTCATCTCATTCCGTTATAAACTCCAAAACGAATATTTAGAGATCGAATCACATTAGTCTTGGAATTTATTGGAAAGTATATGAGAGATAGTTGGTAGGAAAACTTTCCCTAATTTATATTCATATTTAATACACAACTTGAAGGGAAGTATTGGAAAGTATACAAGAGATAATTGGTAGGAAAAAATATTCTTCATTTTTAGAGAGGCTAATTCCTAGATGCAAACCTGCAACACATCGTTTGGATAGAATTGTGACTCCACAAAATTAAAATCCCTCCAAGGATTGGCCCCAAATGTTTAGTAAGATTTGTAGACTTTATAGCTTTAATTCATTTTTTATTTTTATTTTTATGATTTTGGGTGTCTGAGTCAGCTTGCGCGTAATGGGTTTGTAACAAGTAGGAAATTTTTTTTGGTCCTGTGGGGGATAGTCTCGTGGGGGTAAAATTAAATTAGCCAAAAAATTAAATCCATGTTTGGATCCCTAATCGTGAACAGGGTTGGTCCTTGTCGGACACTGCTGACTTTTCTGTCCACATTTGTGGCTAAAATTTAGTTGCTATGTCACTAATCCACCTAAGAACATGTATTCCCTCTTGCCATGCAAACCAATTATATAGTTCCCTCGGAACCATATATATCACAAAAAAAAAGAAGATAAAGCACTCTTTCAGTTACACTCATGGCTTCAACCCTCACTTGAAAAACAAAACAAAGAGAGAGAAAGTTGTGTCAATGGGAAGAAGAATAAAACAAAAGAAAGTTTTTCTTCTCTCAGCCACAAAAATTTAATGTTTTGTCTTTCTTTGAGCCCCCTTTGGATCTCCGCCCTAAAAATAGCAACCGGACCAGATCCTCTCTCACCCCCTAAAATAATTCCTGGCTCCGCCCCTGTGACAGGGTTGGTCCCCTCACCCCCTTTGTGGCTAAATAGTTGCTAAACTAGTATTCCCTCTTGCCACAAACCAATTATATAGTTCCCTCGGAACCATATATATCACAAAAAAAAAGAAGATAAAGCACTCTTTCAGTTACACTCATGGCTTCAACCCTCACTTTAATGTTTTTTCTTCTCTTCTTTCTCCCCATCTCTAGCATCCTCTCTCACCCCCTGGACCCCCTCACCCCCTTTGAAATAAAACTAGGGTTATCAAAGGGTCTGGGGTTAGCTCGTTGGCAAACCTAACCTTTCAATACGTAGGGTTAAATGAGCCAAGTAAATCAACTATTCTTTTGTGGCTCTCAAACCCCACCAAGAAACCCCCACCTCGTCGAGCTTTTGTTATTGCACGAGCTCACGAGAAATCTTATGAATTTATTGTAAGTTTAGCCCGTGGTTCAATTTTGTCGCAGCGGATTTATAATGGCACTGGCTTCCCTTTATTGAACCTTGAAGAACAGTCAGCTGCAAATGCCCTCCCATATAAATACTCACCATTTATAAACTCCATAAAAAAGAGAGGGTTAAACATAAACGATGTGGTTGCTTCGGTGTTCACGGTGGGTTGGTATGGTGAGAAAAGCAAGAGTAGGAGGGTTGTTAAGGTACTGTTCTTTTACAAAGGTGGCTCGCCTAATGTTTGGGTTAGACCCATTGAGGGTATTGCCGTACTTGTGGATCTTGATAAGATGGAGATTGTGAAATACTCTGATAGTCAGGTGGTACCACTACCAAAAGCTGAGGGTACTGAATATCGAGGTTCAAAAATGAGTCCACCATATGCAGCGGAAACCAAGCCAATCACTGTTGTCCAACCTCATGGTCCCAGCTTTAAGATCAATGGTCATACAATAAGGTAAAAACCACTTATTAGGAATAAATATCTTCTCTCACACTTTTTGTATTCTACTTCATATTTCATTAACAACACATGTCAAAATGTGTTTGATTTGTTTTCAGTTTAAATCTAATTTATTTAAAAAAAAAAAAGCAGGCCAAATGGACCCTCAGAATAAAAAATCGTGAAATTTATTTTTTTCATTTCAAGTCAAATCGAGAGGTTCTTAATTATTTCATTTTATTTAGGAAAAACTAGAATCACCAATTTTTTTACCAAACAAATCACATCCGCGTGTTTTATTTTTTGTGTTGTGAAAGGGTCCAAGTGAGATGCATGTGAGTGTTTGTGTGAAATTTTCAATGAAATAGTATGTGATTCTTTTATTACTTAAAACTAATGGTTTTCAATTTTTATGTGATACAGTTGGGCAGACTGGAATTTGCACCTTGCATTTGATGTTAGAGCAGGTCTTGTTATATCTCTAGCCTCAATTTTTGATTCCAATGAAGGTAAACATCGTCGGGTAGTGTATAAAAGCCATGTTTCAGAGCTATTTGTACCCTACATGGAGCCCACAGAGGAGTGGTACTACCGGACATTTTTGGATGCTGGAGAATTCGGGCTTGGCTTGAGTGCCGTAGCTCTTCAACACCAAACAGATTGCCCTGCCAATGCAGTCTTCATGGATGGATACTATGCTAATCAGGATGGAGAGCCCGTAGAAGTTTCAAATGTGTTTTGTGTCTTTGAGCGGTATGCAGGCGACATAGCTTGGCGTCATACAGAAAGTGCAATTTCAGGGGAAATGGTATTGTGATTTTCAAACCCCGGGTTGTGTTTTGTTAAAAATCTGTCTTTGATATTGAAAGTAATTACAATTTATATACGACTTTTTAGTTACTTAGGATTATCTGTTTTTAGTAGTTGAAGATTCATCTGATTTTTGCCGTGTGACTTTTTGGTGGCTTTACAGATAACTGAGGTTAGACCTGCGGTGAGCTTGGTTATTAGAATGGTTTCAACGATTGGCAACTATGACTATATCATGGACTGGGAGTTCAAGAAAAGTGGCTCTATTAAATTTGGGGTATGGAAATTAAATAACCAAATGATTTGTTTAATTGTTTCAATTAGTACCTAAAAACACTATGAACCTATTAATGAATCATTCGTACTAACAATTATACCGTATGCTCTATGTTAATTAGGTGGGCTTAACAGGTATTTTGGAAGCAAAAGCTTCAACATACACACACACAGATCAAGTCAAGGAAGACCTCTACGGTACATTAGTAACGGAAAATACAATTGCTATAAACCATGACCACTACCTCACCGTTTATCTTGATCTTGACATGGATGGTGAAAAAAATTCATTTGTTAAAGCCAAGATGACTAGAATGAGAACAGATGGTAGCACACCTAGAAAGAGTTATTGGACCTTGATTCGAGAGCTGGTAAAAACTGAATTAGATGCAAGGGTTTGGACAGACAAACCAAATGAAATATTGATAGTGAACCCAAATAAGTTGACTAAAATAGGAAACCAAGTTGGCTATAGATTGATTCCTGGTCCGGCTGCTGTACCACTTCTACTAGAGGATGATTACCCACAGATTCGTGGGGCATTTTCAAATTACAATGTATGGGTTACGCCGTATAACAAGTCGGAGAGATGGGCTGGTGGGTTATATGCTGATCGAAGCCATGGTGATGATACCTTATTTACTTGGACAAACAGGTACACACATGTTTTTTTTTTTTAGGTATTGTATCCTTATAACCACATATTTACTTTGAGACAAATAAAATATGTTGTGGGAAGATATTTAAAAGAAAAATA
Organism: Fagus sylvatica; assembly: GCA_907173295.1. Classification (NCBI taxonomy): domain Eukaryota; kingdom Viridiplantae; phylum Streptophyta; class Magnoliopsida; order Fagales; family Fagaceae; genus Fagus; species Fagus sylvatica. The sequence goes on from OU015772.1 coordinate 6,184,040, forward strand.
AGAAGTTTCCTAGTGCTTCATGGATTGGGTTGAGGTTATATCCAAAAGTTTTAATTAAGGTAAATGTTAAAGTTGGTATAAAGTTTATTGAAAAAAATAGATATAAACTGTTGTATTAATGAATGTGATTCATGTCACTTCAATAACATAATAAATTAATGTATGATTTTTTTTTTCTATGATTAGGAATAAATCTATTTGTAAAAATTATATAAGAAAATTTGTAATAACTCTAACATTGCTATTTAATTAATATACAATGTAAATAAAAACTTTGAAATTTAGGTTTGGAGGAGAAATGTCATAAATCAATAAGATGATTAGTTATTTAGAACTTACATATTGCCATATTGATATTGGCTTGGGTTAATTGGGAGGTGTTATTGTCAGCCCTAATTGCCAACAAGGAAATTTTTTGTCCTTATGTATTTTGTCCTCTAAATTTAACAGGTAGCAATGAAGAAAAGTCTTGGTTGATTTGGCTTATTTTTGCAGGAATAGGGATATTCATGACAGGGACATAGTGTTATGGCACACGATAGGCTTCCATCATAGCCCTTCCCAAGATGAATTTCCTGTGATGCCGACGTTGAATGGCGGGTTTGAGCTCCGGCCTTCAAACTTCTTCGAAAGCAACCCAATTTTGAATACAAGGCCTCCTAAGCCTATTAACTTACCCACCTGCAATGCCACCACTCCTTAGAGGAGGGAAAATTAATTGGAATAATTTTTAGTTGAAGTTCTGCTTAATTGTTATTTGCGTGATTAGATATTCTAAGTAATTGTCAACCTTTATGTTGGGTTGGGTTTGGACGAAGAATTTGAAAAATTATTAGAATTTTTAAAATAATGGGATTTAAATTTATGGGAATTTCAATCTTACCAATTAAGCTTTTTTATTGTTTGGCTGAATATATCTAAAAGTTAAGAAAGTAGAGTATTAAATTAGTAATAACAACGATGGTATATAACAAGCAATATCATTACTTTGCTATCACACCATGATTATTTATTTATAATACAAAATATAAGAAAAATAAAATATATAAAAATGATTGTTTTTTAATACATTTATATTCAATTATTTATGATGTATCAAAATAGAGACTCAATGTTCTTTTGAATCGCGAAAGTTATCTATATATGATGGATTATGTACTAAATGTCGCTACAATTTTTTTTTCTTCCTCAATATACAAATTCAAAGAAACCGTTAGAACATTATCTTTTATTTTGTTGCAAAGCATAGTTCTAACATTATTAATGTTTGAAAATGCTTGTGTCATAATTGCAGTAGAAATTGAAAAAGTAATTAAGTACAAGTACAATTATTCTATGAAAGAAATAGTGTGAACCAAGAAAGTTAAAACTTGCAAGTCATATATATTATTATTATATGTACGATATTCTTCTAATTAAAAAACTAATTAGTTTTGCCAAAAATATTAAATATTATTTTTTAAAGAAAAAAAAAAAAACAAACAAAAAAATGCACTCAAACAATTCTTTTGGAGGAGCCAAATCATACGACATCACTCAAAAGTCAAAACCGAAGTCTGAATCTTTAACCTAATTAGATCCTAAATATCAAACAAGTGAACTTAATGCTAAACACATATAGGTCAAATGACCATTTTATTTTTTACATTCCTTTGACTAACTTTCAATTTTGGGGAAATAAAAAAAATTTTAATGTAAAACTTTAACATAAATATATATATATAATTAATAGTATTTAAAAAAAAAAAAAAATTCAGGGAGGCCTTGGATGGTCTAGACATTATTCCATTTCTGGCTAAATTTTTTTTTTGGGAGGGGGGAGGAACCTGGAAAAGAATGTTGTACTCAAATTACCATCTGTATTTAAATCATTGGAGAGGAAGAAAAGCACCTCATGCAAGTCAACGGATACACCTTTTAACGTAAAAAAACAAACTCAAGTTTTCACACACACTCATGATTCACCTCACTTGGGCCACTAAAATACAAAAAACAGAGATTACGTATATAGAATTTTCGGTGATTCGTTCCGTACACTTTTTCTTTGTTAATATGGTAATAGCAAGATAATAGTTCATGACTCATTTTGAATAGATGTTATTAAACGCATACACATATTCTTAGTACCATCTTCTGATTAGATTTGGATCACTATTCACCAATAAATGCATATAAGACTTTAGTTATTTATGATTTATTTATATATTTATTGACACAAGAGAACTTAACTAGCTTAAACCTAAAAACTTGTACACAACCCTTGCATTGACTTAAATTGTTAAAACTTAAAAATAAAATAAGACCATTAAAAGGTCTTAGTTAAGTAGCAATTATGCTTGCCGAAATGCTTATTTGAGAGCAAAGAGTCAAAAAGACCCTTAATAATTTTCAACACAAAGCTACAACGTCTAAACTATTGCCTTTCTTACTCCTATCCCTTTACATCTTCTCACTTGTCTCAAGCCACCAACACCACCCATTAGACCCTCTAACCCCTTCCGAGATCACCCTGGTCCGAACCATAGTCAATTAATAAATCATACCCCAGCTCAAAGCGCAACCCAATGTCTATGGATCCATCTTTATATTACATAATAAATGTTGGCCAAATTACATTTATGGTTCCTACAATTTACTTGTTTAAATCTTTTAGTTTCTAAAGTTTCAAAATAACGTTTTTAGTCTCGAAAATTTAAAAAATAAGCGCATTTGGTCTCTCCGTCCATTTCCATTAAAATTTTCTAACTTAATGATGACGTAATCAAACTAAAAACTGACACGTTATCGCTCTGTTCGACATGACGGTACCAAAAAATTCACTTTTTTGAAATTTTAGGACTAAAAATGTTCATTTGAAACTTCAGAAACAAAAACTCTCATTTTTTAAACTTTGTGAACTCAAAAAACTCATTTGAAACTTTAGGTACAATGGTATATTTTGGCATATACGTTTTATTTTGTTACTTTTTTTGTTGTTTAGGGAAGGTCCTTTTTTTTTTTTCTTTAATTCCTTGTACGACGTATTTTCTTTTAATATAGTAAGTTTATGGGTATAACAAAGTCTCAACATTTTCCCAATAAATTGAAGTGGCTTGTTCTGAGTTGTAATCGGTCTGGTGTAATCTTTACTTTTATTTTTATTTATTTGAGTTGTGGTAAATTGACAGCTCATTTTGTTGTGAAATTATTGTAAAATTTGTTGAAACCATAGAACAACTCATTTAAAAAATAGTTTGCATACAAAACTATAGAAGGTGAAGCAAACTACCTAAGGTCAAGCCCTGCGTCTATCGTGGTACACTTGCTAGTAAAGTGTTGCGTGTCCCCTTGGGATTAGTCGAGGTGCGCGTATCTACAAAACGCTGGCCCGGACACCCAAGGTTATTAAAAAAAAAAAAATATAGAAGGTGAAGCAATTTATTTTATACATGTACAAGGAAAACGTCCTAGAGTACTTGTTTTACCATTAATTTATTTAAATGTGCTAGACTCTGGGACTATGCCTGAATTTGTTTCTTGGGGGAGGGATGCGGGAACGCATCAATTTTTTTACCATTCATGGAATATAATAAAATTAAAAAATAAATTAGTATATATAAAATAAAAATAAAAATATCGTTTTGTCCCTATAGTTCGCATGAATTTTATTTTTCTTCCATAAAATTTAATAATTTTTTTTATTTTTTAATTATTTATCCCTAAAACACCTTTTAATAACGTAAAGCAGAACTCAAGTTATGATAGTAGTTCATCATTCATTTTTAATAGATGTTATTAAATGCCTACACTTATTTTTATTACCATCTTCTGATTAGCTTTGAATCACTATTAAGTATTAACCAATAAAGGGTAATAAGACTTAGCTAAATAGATTATTTATGATTTATTTATTAACACATGCAAGAGAACTTAAATAACTTAATTAAACTAAAAAACTTGTGATGTCCCAAATTTTGATAAGTGTGTGTGTTATATGTATATGTGCTAAATCCCACATCAGGCATATACGTGGAACTGTGTTTTATAAACAATTACAATTAAATAGTTCTAATTGTAACTTAACTAGTTTTTTGGGATATAAACCCATTTGTGACTACCGCTTTTTTAGGTTGTTATAAATGTCATATTTTTTACAAAAAAAAAAAAAAAAAACCTTACACCCAAATCTTGCATTGACTTGTATTGTTAAAACTAAAAAATTAAATATGTCCGTTTTAAGGTCTCAGTTACGTTGCAATTGTGCATGCCGGTGCTTATTTAAGAGCAAAGAGGCTTAAAAAACTTGTATGCGTTTTTTATTTTTTTTGTTAACTTGTTTAATAGATGTTATTAAATGCAAACTCATACAATTATTTTTCTGATTTGCTTTCGATCATTATTCACCAATAAAGGGTACTAAGGCTTAGTTAAATAGATTATTTATGATTTATTTATTTATTGACACAAAAGAACTTAATGTTAATTAAATTGTTAAAACTTAAAAATAAAATAAGACCGTTGAAAGGTCTTAGTTAAGTATAGCAATTTGCATGCTGCTTCATGCTTATTTAAGAGCAAAGATGCTTAACAATTTTCCACACAAAGCCCATGGCTACAATGTTGAAACCAATAATTTTCTTACTGCTATCCCTTTACATCTTCTCTCTGGTCTCAAGCCACCCCTTAGACCCTTTAATCCCTTTCAAGTTCATCCTGGTCGGATCCATAGTCACTAAATCATACCCCACCTCAAAGCACAACCTAACTTTCCAGTACATAGGTTTAGACGAGCCAGACAAACCGACCGTCCTTTCATGGGTATCAAACCCCACGTCCAAACCCCCTCCTTGTCGCGCCTTTGTCACTACACGTCTCAATAACCAATCCCACAATATCATAGTGGACTTATCGACCCATTCGATAGTCTCTAATGATATTTACCACGGAAATGGCTACCCTTTGCTCAACAATGATGAACAAGGTGTTGCAAGCGCATTGCCAAATACATACGGGCCATTTATCGAGTCTGTTAAGAAAAGAGGTCTGAACTTATCCGATGTCGTTTGCTTAGATTATTCAGTCAGGTGGTTTGGAACAGTGGAGAGTAAAAGGGTGGTGAAGCTTTTGTGTTTCTATATAAAGGGAACTGTTAATTTGTACGTGAGACCATTAGAGGGAATAACATTGGTGGTTGATCTTAATGTGATGAAAATAGTTAAATACTATGATAGTTTTGTTGTGTCGGTGCCAAAATCTGAGGGAACGGAGTACCGAGCATCAAAGCAAAAGCCACCCTTCGGTCCATGTTTGAACGGTGTAACCTCATTTCAACCTAATGGACCAGGGTTTAAGATTGACGGGCACAGTGTCAGGTCAGCCTTCTTTTTCTTTTCTTGTTTAGAAATGTTTTGACTAAACAAATTCAATAACTCTAATAAATTCAATAACTCTAATGATACAATTAATTTCACAACATTTTTCATCATTGTTAAGGTAAATGATTGTGATTAATGTCTATGGCAGTCCTAGTAAAATAACATTAGTGAATCACAATCTTGCACCTCAACTAGTTAAGAAAAAATTATGAAATTTATTATGTGTGAAACATTGTTGAAAAAAAAAATTATTTAATATCTTTTTGTTTTATGTAATATTCACTTTGGCAAGGCTTGACACTGTGCTTATTAATTTAAACGTCGTTCTATCGGGCTCTTATTTTTTTTTTTGTTGATAAAATTCTATCTTGCTCTTCTTAAATATATATATCTTTTGTTAATTTTTAATTTTTAATATATTAAAAAAAGATTCAATTTCAATTTTTTTTTTTTGGGCCAATTGGGTCTTCCACTTGGGATACGATGTTTGAGCCGGTACAATAATTTCTCCAACATCAATTTTTGACCTTGAGAAGCAAAAATATCTTTAAGTTCTATATAAAGGATACATATTTGAGTTGTTTGTGCCATATATTGATATGAACCCGCATGAATGAAATCCCTTAAACCCACAATCAATTTGAAAACTCACCTAAGAAAGCCAAAATCAAGTTAATGGATGGAGAATCTAGACCTGTTGAGAACTCGTTTCAAGAACCTAGATTATATTAAAATCTAGACCCGTTGAAGAATCTGTCTCAAGAACCCAGATTACAAGGAAGAACGCCACAAAAGGTTGTGATTTATCTTTGATAAGTTCAAAAGTTCAATCAAGAACAAGAGGAGTAAACTCAACTCACAATGAAAATTCAATATTGTCTCCCCTTCAAATGAGGCTATAAAGAGTATTTAAACCAAAACCTAATTAAAATCCTAGCCAAAATAAAACCCTTTCTTCCAAAAATACCCCTACATGAACAATGTCGCGCTACAGTAACTTCTTGAAACCCTAGTTCCTAAAAAGTAATTTTCCAAATAAGCCCTTGGCCATAATACAAGGCCTTCCCAAAACCCTAGTTCATAAGAAATAAGACATATGTGGGCGAAGCATCCTCAAGCCCACTTATTCTAAACTAATAAGATAAATCATTTAACAAATTGAAACCCTTCAATAACAATAGGCCCAAACAATAACCTTAAGTCATGTCTTCCATAGCTTGTATCAAATGGATCAAAATTGGTTCTCCTTCTTTCAAACTCATCTTGAGTGTTGGGCTCTTACTAGCTTCATCCCAAGTGGATTGCACCAATTTTTACATTGCTTCCTTGATCTTCTTGGCTCTTGATCTTGTAATTGGCTCATCTGGAACTTGCAAAGGATCTTTAAGACTAAACCCGCCTTAGTTCCCATCATATATGGACTCAACAAAGGATTGGTTTTACAAAACATTTTTTGATAGTGGTGAATTTAATTTGGGTTTGGACAATCTGTAGTTCCACTTAAGCCTTTGTTCGATTGTCCTGCCAATGTAGTATTTTTAGACTCATACTATGCTGCACATGATGCTACGCCAGTGAAAATAGAAAATACATTTTGCATATTCGAAAATTATGCGGCAAACATAATGTGGCGCCACACTGAAGTAGATATTCCTGGGGAACTTGTAAGTGATATTACTTTGTTGTTGTTATTTTTTTTTGATAAATACTTTGTTGTTGTTATTATTGTTATATTGTTTGGACATGTAATAGTTTTATATGACAATTATATGGTATTGTAGATAATGGAGGTTAGGCCAGAGGTGAGCCTAATGGTGAGGATGGTCGCAATAGTGGGAAACTATGATTACATTCTCGATTGGGAATTCAAGCCAAGTGGCTCTATTAAATTGGGGGTATCGTATCAACTAATGAATTATTATTATTTTTTATCATATTCATTATTCTATGAATTTATAGAAACTGGGTAACATCTATACTATAATGTAAAATTGAAACTTTTTGACTTTTGGTTGACCTCATAATTAATATTGCGCCACATAAACTTTTGAGTTCTCACAATTTTACACCTCATTATTTTAATATATATATATTTTAATTGAATTTAAATTTTATTCTATAATTAAACATCTCATTAGAATCTTGACATATTATATTTTCTTTAATAGAAATAATATATTATTCCATATATATAAACACAATCATAATAAATGCCTAATACTATAATATATTTTATATATAAACACAATAATAATAAATGTCTTTTAATAATCATCAATTTTCATATTTAGATAAAATATAAAAGACAATAAAAATCATAGTTAGACCAATAATTTTTTAGATTTAATTTTAATTTATTTTCTGCGCATCGCATAGGTTTGCGACTAGTATATATATATATATATATATATAGTAACATCAAAATTGTTGACTATATGTCTCTTACTTTAAGCCCTCCTTAAACTATCTTAATAGGTTGGATTAACAGGAATTCTAGAAGTGAAGGGTGTAACATACACTAACATAGATTAGATAAAGGGGGATGTCCATGGGACAATGTTAGCAAACAACACTCTCGATGTGTACCACGACCACTACTTAGCGTACTATCTTGACCTTAATGTGGATGGTGAAGACAACTCCTTTGTCAAAAACAATTTTGAAACAATCCAAGTAACAGACCACATCACACCAAGGAAAAGTTAATTATTGGACAATAGTGAGTGAAATTGCTAAAATTGAATTTGATGCTCGAATTCAGCTGGGCAAGAAACAGGCTCAGCTCGTAGTGGTAAATCCTAATAAGAAAACGAAAGTTGGGAATAATGTTGGTTACAATCTAATTTCAGGATCAGTAATATCCCCACTCTTGTCAGATAATGATTATCCACAAATCCGAGGAGCCTTTACTAATAATAATGTGTGGGTCTCACCGTATAACAAGTCTGAAAAATGGGCAGGAGGATTATATGTTGATCAGAGCCATGGAGATGATACCTTAGCAGTTTGGAGCCTAAGGTAAAGCTTATGATAAACTTTGCTAACAAGAATATTACAACGTTGTCATTGACTATGGTAATTGTGACTAATGTTTTCTAATGCACATTTATCTCTTTCTTGTTTATTTTTGGATATGAATGCACAGGAATAGGCAGATTGAAAACAAGGACATAGTATTATGGTACATCGTTGGATTTCATCATGTTCCAAGCCAGGAAGATTTCCCTGTGATGCCAACATTGAATAATGGGTTTGAGCTCCGGCCAACCAATTTCTTTAACAGCATTCCAGTCCTTAAAACACTACCACCAAATCTTGTACACTGGCCTAACTGCACCAGCCCAACAATGAGATTTTGTGTTAGCTCAATAATGATATCCGTTGCCATTGATTATCATAATATGGACAATGAATCCAATAAAAGATTGTTACGGATTTAATTTGGATAAAGAATCCTTTCATCAAACCAAATCTCTCGCTCATAGTACTCAATTTCCAATCAAGAATAATGAGGATTTTTTTTTTTTTTTTTTGAAGATAGAATAATAAGGATAAGTTATCTACTCAAGAGAAGTACTTTTGATGTACTCAAATACCTTGTAATTTTCTTTTATTCATAACAGACTATTGTAATGACTATATAATACAAAACTCTCAAACGATTATTGAGAGCACATAATATTGTTAAGACAGTGTACTTCCATCCTTCCCTGTTTTTGTATCTACAATTGCATCTACCTATTGTTGCCCATGTTGTTGATCTATATATCTCCCCACATCTCATGCAGTCTGTGGTCAACTCTTGATCTAATGTTTTCATTTTGATCTTTAAAGTTGATTCCTTAAGCTTGAAAATTTTCATTCTGATCCACCAAGTTTGATGAGTTTTTAAAATAGTCCATTAAGTTTGAATTATTTTATTTTGCGACATCAAATTTGATTCCGTTTTCAAAACTGGAAAAATATGTTGCGCTCAAATTACCATTTGTATTAAATGTTTAATTTTTTTTTTTTAAATCATTGGGGAAGAAAGGTATCTCGCGCAAGTCCATAAACGCATACATACCTTGATTTTAGCCCAAAGCACAAACACAATTTTTCTTTTATAAGTAAAACGATAGCAAGTTTTATACAGTCAAGCTGTCAAGGCATGTCCTTCTGTACAACAATAGGAGAATCCTCCACCAAGTCAGTAATTACAACTCAACCCCGTGCCAAAACATGAACAACATGGTTACAAGCTACACTATTATATGCACTAATTAAATATTTTCCACTAAGACACCAAATGAAGAGAAACAATATTATTCATGTTCATTCAAAGTAGCAAAGAGGCAAACACATTCTCCTTCAATCATTAGGTGATGTGCAAGCCGAAACCTGCAATAAAACTAAGAGCTAGCCAGAAATAGAATAGCTAGCCCTCGCGCGTACACAGCTGTATAACATCTCCAAATAGAGAAATCTTTTCACAATGAGCTATAATAACTCTCCCTCTTGCGTCTCTAACTAGCAACCCCACACCCCATATGTATCCATTCTTCCACCAATCCACAGCTACATTGAGTTTATATATAAAGGTGTTGGCACTATTTATAAGTAATATTTAATATCATAGCCCAAGCCCAATAGTTGGCCTGGTAATGTGTTCAATAATTGGCCCAATAAAGTTTTTACTTAAAAATGACGTGACCTTAATTGTTAAAAACCCATGACGTATAGTGACTTTGACTCAGTCAAAGACCATAACAATTACGTACTTTAAGCAGTTATTTCAATTGTTAGTGGGAAGTTTTCAACGGTTTTGGAGTGGAGAACAGTTGCCAGCAATTGGCAAATCTAATCCAAAACAAGAACAAGGGTCGTCCAAGCCTTTGACAGAGGTTTCAAGTCTTTTCAATGAGAACAAAAGAGATATTAAAGAGTTTAGATTACATCCAAGAGACCAATACTAGAATTTACTCCAGGTGGTTTTTCTTTAGGCAATTTGTTCCCCTCCCTCTTCTCTCTCTCCTTTTTTTTTTTTTTTTCATGCCTGTAAGTGCTCTTCATTTAATTTATGTAAGCATTTTAAACTTTAATTCAATTAAGTATATTACTTAAACCATTTCATATTTTATTTAGAGATTAATGGGTGTTAGTGTAATGCAATAGGCTTATAAGTATTTTTGTTTACTTCAAGCTCCATTTATAATATTCACTGTGTGCTTACTTCGTGGTGCTAATGATTGTAGAAATCACTCAAGCTTTTACTTCGTACAAGTGCCATTATATACCATTTGTATTTACTTTTAACTTATATATAGAGATATAAGATTTTAATTGTCCAATATAAAACTTTTAACTTCTCAACATTTTTCCGTTATCTTATTCTTGGAGAGGATGTTTTTCCAACCTGACCTGGTCACAGCCCTCCTCAGTTGGGGGGGTTTTGGACTAGTTCAAGCCTGACACGGGCTGGGACGAGACTAAAAGAAGACCCGATTAAATATTTCACCTGGTCTTAGATTTGATTAGCTACTAATTAAAACTTAAAAGCTCGGTCCAGCTGGGCACAAGAACAAGCCCTCAAGTGTAAAAAAGGAAGCAAAACATGTCATTCATTTGCTAGAGAGCTATATAAATATGTCTAAATGGAGGGTTCTTTTAAGGAGTCTTTCGGCCCATTTTATATCTAAGGCTTATTGTAACGTCGGCCTTATCCTTTTTTAAAGGGTTGGACTAGGACTTTAATTCCAAGCCCGTTACATGTTCAAGAACTTGAAAAGGCTAACAAAGCTTCAATTTTTCTTTGTGATCAGTTGGGCCAATTGGGTCTTCCACCTAGGATTTGATGTTCGAGCCGGTCCAATAATTTCTCTCGCATCAATTTATGACCTTGAGAAGCAGAAATATCGTTAGGTTCTATATAGAGGATTCATATCTGAACTGTTTGTGCCGTACATGGACCCAACAGAGGAATGGTACTACAAAACCTTTTTTGATAGTGGCGAATTTGGGTTTGGTCAATTTGCGGTGGTCACTTAAGCCCTTTGGCTTGATTGTCCCTGCCAATGCAGTATTTTTAGACTCATATTATGCTGCAGAACGGATGGTACACCTGTGAAAATATCAAATACCTTTTGCATATTTGAAAATCACGCGGGACACATAATGTGGCGTCACACAGAATTGGGTATTCCAGGAGAAGTTGTAAGTGATATTATTATTGTTTTTATTTTATTTTAAGTAAGTGATATTATTGTTGTTGTTATTATTATTGTCATATTGTTTAGACATGTAATAGTTTTATATGACAATTATATGGTATATTGACATATTGTAGATAAGGGAGGTTAGGCCAGAGGTGAGCCTAGTGGTGAGGATGGTCTCAACAGTGGGCAACTATGATTACATTATCGATTGGGAATTCAAGTCCAAGTGGCTCCATTAAATTAGGGGTATTGTATCAACTTGCGAATTTTTTATTTTCTTATTTCTTATTCAATGAATTTATAGTGTGTCTTCCTACACACACAAACCTGTAGTAACATCAATTTTTTTTTTTACTATATGTCTCTTAACAGATTGGACTAAACATCAAAATTGTTGACTATATATGTCTCTTAACAGATTGGACTAACAGGAGTGTTAGAAGTGAAAGGTGTGACATATACTCACATAGATCAGATAAAGGAGGATGTCCATGGCACATTGTTAGCAGACAACACTATTGGTGTGTACCACGACCACTTCTTGACGTACTATCTTGACCTTGATGTGGATGGTGAAGCCAACTCCTTTGTCAAAAACAATTTGGAAACAATCAGAGTTAACAGACCACAACTCACCAAGGAAAAGTTATTGGACAGTAGTAAGTGAAACTGCTAAAACTTGAATCAGATGCCCAAATTCAACTTGGCTTGAAACAAGGCTGAAGCTCGTAGTGGTGAATCCTAATAAGAAAACCAAAGTTGGGAACAATGTTGGTTACCGTCTAATTCCAGGATCAGTGGCACACCCACTCTTGTTGGATGATGATTATCCACAAATCCGAGGAGCCTTCACTAAAAATAATGTGTGGGTCACACCGTATAATAAGTCCGAAAAATGGACAGGAGGACTATATGTTGATCAGAGCCGAGGAGATGATACCTTAGCAATTTGGAGCCTCAAGTATAGCAGATAAAAACCTTTGCTAGCAAGAAAATTACAGCATTATTATGGACTATGGTAATTGTGACTTAATAGGTTTCTAATGCAAATTAATCTTTTCCCCCTTTTTCTTTCTTCTTTTTTGTTGTGGATATGAATGTACAGGAATAGGCAAATTGAAAACAAGGACATAGTATTATGGTACACCATTGGATTTCATCATGTGCCTTGCCAAGAAGATTTTCCGTTGATGCCAACCTTGAGTGGTGGGTTTGAGCTCCGTCCAACGAACTTCTTTGACAGCAATCCAGTCCTTAAAACAAGACCTCCAAATCATGTACACTGGCCTAACTGCACCACCCAACGATGAGATTTCACATTATTGGTTTGGTGTAGTAAGTAAAGGAGCTCAATATTTGCAGCAAAAAAAATAAAAAGTAGAGGAGCTGATCAATAATTTGTCGTTTTATCTTATATCATGAATCCAATAAAAGATAAGATTTAATACATTGGATGTTAATTTGTCGCATACAAGTTATTAAGATTGAGTACTACTACTGCTTTCTCACAAAAGAAAGAGTACTACTGGAGGTGGGGAAATCTAAATCTAAAATAGGCCCATAAATGAATAGCCCATATCAAGGGATAAAATGTAAAAGTCGGCCCAAGCCCACGATAGAGGCTAAAGTATGCAAACCCACGATAGAGGCTAAAGTATCAAGGTCGGCCCAAGCCTGTATCAGGGGTAAAGTATAAAACTCGGCCCAAGCTCTTATCAGAAGCCAAAGTATGAAGCTCGGCCCAAACCTATTGCAGAGGCCAAAGCACAAAGCTCGGCCCAGGCCGTATCAAAAGTCAAAGTGTAAAGCTCGGCCCAAAGCCTAAAGCACATAGAATATAGTACTTGTCAATAGAATCTTTGTACTTTATTGTACTTTATTGAATAAAGAATTGTCCCACATTGGGGAAAGGGAACAAAGTACAATGTACTGTGTACTATAAATTCAAAAGTAAACATTAATAAAGGAGGTGGTTATTTTTGGAAAGTCTGACTAAAGTACTTTTTACTACTTTAAGAAATTAATTGTAGCACTGAAACTTACCCACTACAATTGGCGCCGTCTGTGGGAAAGTACTTTTACAGAAACAAAATTCCGAAGAAAATGACTAGCCGAATAAAAAAAGCGACCGAGTACTCAGACCGAGGAAAGGAAACAATGATCCCAGAAGAGGAAGATCCCTTAGTAGAAACGGACCTCTCCTCTAATAATGAAAAAAGGTGGCCTGAAGGTTCTCCTTCTGAAAAAGCACTCCGAGGCCGAAGAATCATCATCAGATCAGAGGTCAGGAGAGAACAGAAACCTGAACCATCACACCGATATCGTGAACCCTCCAAAATGGACAGAAGATCAAGGCTAACCGAAGAACCACGAACGGGTAGTTCGACTAGTGACCGAACCTGGGATGAATATAATGAAGACACAGTGGAGGCACTACAACAACAGGTTCTTGACCTAAAGAAAGAAGTTGAAGAAAAATAAGCGGTCCAGAAGACCACAACATTCTAGCCGATCGAAGATTAGAACCAGACATACAAAATGTCTGTCATCTGAAAGCTCCAGCAGGTCCACCGCGGAAACTGATGAAGAAGAAAGCTCTGACGGGAGAAATAAAGGGGGGAGAACTTTGAACAGAGGGTCCAAGGGGCAACTGGTCCGAATCCCCCTCAGCCGTAAGACAACCATACGGAGAAAGAATAGGGCGGGAAACGGTGTGGAAAGCCCTTCATCAGATATCACACTCTCCATTTTCTAAAGAAATAGAAAGCGCCCGTCTGCCAAGAAACTTTTCAGCACCGACCTACGTAATGTACGACGGCAAGGCCGACCCTGTCGGGCATATTAGCCATTATAGACAAAGTATGGCTATACACCTCGGCAACAATGCTCTGATGTGCCGAATGTTCCCATCAAGCTTGGGACCGATGTCCCTTCGTGTTGACACCCCATTTTGCTACCTACATTCTAATCCTTACACAAACTAAGGTTTTCACAAATTAAAATTCTAAAAACGGAAAGTGCACAACTTACCTAAATTAGGGTTTTAAACCAATAGTGTTTTTGACCGTTTGATCGACAACTAAAAGAAATCAAACAGATCTTTAAGTTGAGACAAATGAAATGACGTGTCATGTGTTCAAATCGGACCATAAGTGCAAATGTTATGATCAATTGAAGATTTAACGGATAGAGTGCATAATGATTTAATAATTCCGGGTACATGGGATTAATCCAAACTAATTATTATTGGTCCATTAATTGGGTTGATTTTAATTAATGAGGTGTAAACATCTTATTGGCTTGTAATGATAAATAATTATGGACTCTACTACGTTAAATAAAATGAGCTTAAGTTGGATAAATAGTGTGATTAATTAATTAAAATATAAGGATTAATTGAAATAGATTAATTCAAATATTTTAAAGGGGTTAAGAAGATCACTATAATATCTGGTGTTTATCATAAAAAGTTGAACAACTTTGAACAAATGGATAAATACAAAAAAAGAAGTTGAAAACGTTTTTTAAGAACTCAAAGTACCGGCCGGCACTTTGATTGGGGTTTGAAGTACCGGCCGGCACTTCAAGCTTGTATTTGGCACTTTGATTGGGATTTGAAGTACCGGCCGGCACATTAAAGTACCGGCCGGCACTTCGGACCTGGAGCACGTTGTTTTATCCCAAAATTATCTCCAAACTTGAATTTTGAATTCTCACACGTCCAAGTCAGTCCACAGCTGGTTGAGGATAAAGAATAGGGATTATTTGAAAATAAAAAATACAAAATTAAACAAATAGCTTCTCGTTTGTTTGGCTATAAAAAGGAAAGAGGGGTTCAGTTACAGGGGTCCCAAAGTTTGAGCTTTAGAGAGAATTCCAGATCATTCTGCGTATGATTTCTAAAGCATAAAACACCTCTAAATATTCCACCATTGAAAGACAGAGAAAAGCTCCCACAAAAAAATCCCTTTTGGAGATTCTACGGCGAAGCTCTGTTCACGGGTTGAAGACCATCAAGGAAGCACCATTGGAGTTCTTTTTTGCAGCTGGGCAGTAGACAAACTCCCCACCATTGCAGCCACACAGAAACTCTCTTGATCTTTGCTCTTCACCCCTTTTCAAAGTTTTTATTGTGATTAATTCTTTGTGTCTTCTATTAATCAATTCTTTGATTGCAGCCAAAGTTGAACATAACTCTGGTGATTCTAAAGCAATCAAAAGGATCTTCTTCCACGTGCATGCAGGTAAGCATTCTTGACTGAATTCTTTATTTGTTTGCCTATTCACATGATGATGACGATAATATGCTTATTTTTCACATGTAAATGATCTAATAAAGAACTTGAACCTTTAAAATGAATTTTATGATAAACCATGTTTTTGTACATTGAAATATTTGTTTTTGGCCAAGCTTTATCCTAGAAGACCGATTTTAGTCGGGCAAAACGAGGTGCTTACACCTTCTCGTTTTGTAACCAAGCCCCCGAGCCTAGTCTTGAAGGTTCTAGATTAGTTCATTTGTGAATGTAAATTTCTATTGTACTATATTGTATTTAGGAAGCATTCAAATGTAATTTTCTTAGATTGTACCTAGGAAACAACTTTTGCTATGTAATTTTCTGTTTTGGATACTCAATTGTAATCATACAATCCAAATTGAATAAAGAGAAGTATTTTTTTAAGAATTTTCTTGTTTTTCTTCCTTGCAAAAATAAGTGGCGACTCTACTGTAACATCACCTTCATTCTAGAGGGATGATCATTCGTCAGTTGGGTCACATTTTGAGGCCCATTTGACCCTTGGGTCGTGGTTCTCACACTTCGATGGTTCAACCGCCTTCCACATTCCTCGATTTTTTCCTGGAACGAATTAGCCGAGGCGTTTGTCTCCCGATTCATAACAAACAGTCGGAAACCTAAGGAGTTTGCCTCCCTAATGTCTATGAGAATGAAGGACTCAGAGTCACTAAAAAACTATTCGGCCAGATACTGGGAAGTCTATAACGAGGTAGACGGTGGTACAGAAGATATGGCCATGAAAACCTTTAAAGAGGGTTTGCACCCCGAATCCGAGTTAAGACACAGTCTCTCCAAAAGATCGGCGAGAAACATGCGAGATCTTATGTCGCGAATTGAACAGTACGTACGTGTGGAGGAAGACAGAGCTAGAACTGGGGCATTATCCGCACAAAATCGACCCCAAAGAAGGCCCAACAATACGGAGCAAAAAAGGGCCGAAATACCGCCAAGGAATCCTACCCGTTTTCCACGACCGAAAGAAGCAGTCGGGGTATATACGGTTTTTAATCAACCAATTTATCGTATTATGGGCGACATAAAAAATGAACCTTTCTTCATGTGGCCTGCGCCCCTGGGTGGAGATCCAACTAAGAGGGATCCCAATAAATACTGTTCCTATCACAGAGAAAAGGGCCATATGACCGAGAAATGTTTCACATTGAAAAAGCACCTAGATGATCTGGCCAAAGCCGGACACCTACGACGCTACATAAGTGATGGCCAGAGACAACATTACCATGAAGGGCCAACGATCGTTCACAACACCAAACCAGCTGCAAGGATCATAGAAACAATCCATACTTCTCGGTCGAATGGGCATTCATACGATCGACTAAAATCCGACTTAAAGAAAGCTCAACACCTTCGAGAGGTTTTTCAAATACATGAAGGATCAGTTATGTCCAAAAAACCGAGGATGGATTATCCAGAAAATGAACAGCAGATTTTCTTCTCCGACGAGGATTTGAGAGATGTCCAGACCCCACACGACGATCCGTTAGTGATCAAATTGAGAATTGGGGACTCGGATGTCAAACGGGTACTAGTAGACCAAGGCAGTTGTTCTGAAATAATGTACCCAGACTTGTTTCACGGATTAGGTCTCAAACAGACCGACCTGCAACCTTACGACGCACCTCTAGTTGGATTTTCAGGAGAAAGCATTCGGCCGATGGGACGGATCACATTGAACGTCCATACCGGACCAATCAGTTTGGAAACAGAATTTGTGGTAATAGACGTACCGTCCCCCTACACAGCAATTATGGGACGAAGATGGCTGCACAGGTTGAAAGCCGTGCCTTCCTCTTTCCATCAAAAACTCCGTTTCCCAACAGATTTCGGTATAATGGAGATTAAAGGCGACCAAGTTGCCTCCAAGCAGTGCATCATGGCGGCGGTCAAACAGAATCCCCCAGAATCAAAACAAAAGGGGAAAATGGTGTCACAATGCTCCAAGGGTTTATAGCAGTTAGAGAAGGCGAGGGATACCCACACAGAGACATACTCGTCCTGTGAAGAATTAGATACGGTGATTTTCTCCTCTGATCCTGAGAAGTATTTCAAAATCGGCCGAGAGCTCAGTCCAGGCAACCGAACCGAACTCATAGACTTCCTCGTAGGCAACGTGGACGTATTCGCTTGGGATCCCTACGAAGTACCAGGTGTAGATCCCAATTACATCGAACATCGGTTGAATACAGATCCTCACTCCAAACCAGTGCAACAGAAGGCGAGGAGATCAGCTCCAGTGCATGCAGAAGCAGTACAAAAGGAAGTAGAGAAGCTATTGCAGGCTGGAGCAATACGGGAAATCCAATATCCTACTTGGCTCTCTAACACAGTGGTAGTAAAAAAGAAAAACGGGAAGTGGAGAGTATGTGTAGACTTCACAACCTCAACCAAGCATGCCCAAAGGACCCCTTCCCCTTACCCAAGATCGATCAGTTGGTAGACGCAACAGCCGGGCACGACCGAATGAGTTTTCTGGACGCCTTCCAAGGGTACCATCAGATTGCCCTATCAGCCGAAGACAGAGAAAAAACCGCATTCATCACCCCACTGGGGATATACTTGCTACAAAGTAATGCCGTTCGGTCTAAAAAACGCCGGCGCCACATATCAACGGATGGTCACTAAGATGTTCAAAGATCAAATAGGGAAGACAATGGAGATATACATTGATGATATGGTTGTAAAAAGCAGGTTGTCTCAAGACCACTTAAAGGATTTGACGGAGACATTCCGGGTATTAAGACTGCACAAACTACGATTGAACGCTTCAAAATGCGTATTTGGGGTCGGCTCTGGAAAGTTCCTAGGGTTCATGGTATCACATAGAGGTATTGAGGTAAACCCAGATCAAATCAAGGTCATCCAAGAACTAAAAGCACCACGAACTCACAAAGAAGTCCAACGCCTAACAGGTATGACCGCAGCCTTGAGCCGATTCATTTCAAGATCCGCTGACAGATGCCAGCCCTTCTTTCAACTCCTGAAAAAGAGCACTACTTTCAAATGGGACGACAAATGCGTTTCGGCCTTTGAAGATCTGAAGAGGTATCTTTCTTCCTCCTTGCTCTTGTCCAACCCCACACCAGGTGAACCACTTTTTCTGTATTTGGCCGTATCTGACCGAGCTGTAAGTGCCGTATTGATTCGAATCAAAGATACCGTCCAGTGTCCAGTATATTATGCAAGCAAAACTATGACGGAGGCAGAAACGCACTATCCCCCTTTAGAGAAGGTCGGCCTAGCGTTGATCACTGCGGCCGACAAGCTACCACAATATTTTCAAGCACACACCGTTTACTTGGTAACGCAATACCCGGTGCAAGCCATGTTTAACAAGGCCGACTTCACGGGACGGATTTGGAAATGGGGAGCGAAGATTAGTGCGTTAGGCGTAAAATATCTGCCAAGAACTGCCATAAAGGGGCAGGTGCTGGCCGATTTTGTTGCAGAATTCGCACCGACCTCGGAACAAAATAACTTAGGCGAATCAACGCCCCAAGAAGACTCGCCCGACCATACAGGGTGGTGGAAGGTGTATGTAGATGGAGCTTCCAATTCCAAAGGATCAGGAACCGGGGTGGTCATAATAACGCCGGATGAAACCGTGATTGAACAATCGATTCGTCTTAATTTTAAAACTTCTAACAATGAGGCCGAATATGAAGCAGTCCTGGCTGGATTGAAATCGGCAAAAACGTTGGGAGCCAGACGTCTGATC
Organism: Fagus sylvatica; assembly: GCA_907173295.1. Taxonomy (NCBI): domain Eukaryota; kingdom Viridiplantae; phylum Streptophyta; class Magnoliopsida; order Fagales; family Fagaceae; genus Fagus; species Fagus sylvatica. The sequence continues at coordinate 6,203,619 of OU015772.1, forward strand.
GTCTACTGCGATTCGTTGTTAGTAGCAAGTCAAATCAACGGGGAGTACATGGCTCGGGATGAGCGTATGTTGGCCTATCTGTTGAAAGTTCAGACGGCCATGACCGATTTCGAAACAGTAAGAATCGAACAGATCGGTCGAAACTTGAACAATCACGCGGATGCATTGGCAACGTTGGCATCTGTTCTGAGTGCAGATTTTAAACGTTTTATACCAATTGAGACCCTCACAACGCCCAGCACCGATCAACCTGCGAACTACATAAATGCTATTACAGTTGGGCCGTGTTGGATGGATCCCTATGTCACCTACCTTAAAGAGGGCGTTCTACCGGAACAGAAAAAGGAAGCCGAGATTATCAGAAGGAAAGCCGCGAGGTTCTGGTTGTCAAAGGACTTGAAGCTCTACCGACGGTCCTTCTCGGGACCCTATCTTTTATGCGTTCACCCTGACGTTATCGAGGATTTGCTATACGAGATACATGAAGGCATCTGTGGAAGTCATACTGGGGGCAGATCTCTGGCACACCGAGCTCTTACCCAGGGATATTGGTGGCCCTACATGCAGAAAGACGCAGTGGACTATGTCAGAAAGTGCGATAAATGTCAAAGATTCTCACATTCGCTTCATCAACCAGCCGGAGAGCTGCAGCCATTAGTAAGTCCTTGGCCATTCGCACAGTGGGGCATGGACCTGGTCGGACCCTTACCTAAAGCAACAGGTAATAGACGATGGTTGATTGTGGCTACAGACTATTT
>OU015772.1:6204476-6261947 GCA_907173295.1 Fagus sylvatica
TGGCCATTTTTATATTTTAGGATCTCTTTGGATGAACTTAATTATTAAGATGGAATTGGGTGTAATTTTTTTTTTAAAACATAACTTCAAATTAATATCTATACTACCTCAAAAAATATATATATACTATATAAAAAGATTTATTTATATATTATTATTATTAAATAAATATGTGGGCCGGGAGCATGGCCCCCTTGGTCCACAAGTAGTTTCAACTTGGGTTGCTCAGTCAAAATCGAATACAAATCTTTTATCCCACTTTTTGTGTTTTACTTTATGTTCCACCAATTAAAATATGACATGTGTATTTTTTTTTTCTTATAAAATAACTCAATTTTAAAATGAAAGTATATAAACTGGAATACAAAAAGTGGAATAAAAAAAATATATTTATCAAAATCCTTGATGTGATTCATCCTTCCAAAACTTTTACCCTCTACACCGAGCATTACAATGACAATTCTCTACCTGTTATTCTTTTGAAGGATTTCAAAGCCCTATCCGTTCAACAAAAAACACACACAATGAGCATTCTTAAATTGTTAAACTACATATTTTTTGTCCTAAAATTTGGTATACATTCAATTTTGGTCAGACTCAAATTTGATTTCTAAAATTTCAAAAAGTGAATACTATGGTCATTCCATCTATTTTTCTGTTTACGTGACTAACATGATACTTAGGCACTCCATTTTGAGTGACCAAATCAAACCAACCATATATTTAAGTGACCAAAATCGAACCAACCCTTTAGAACAGGCGAAATTGTTCCATTTCTTCAAATTTTAAGGATCAAATCGTAACTTTATAAATTTAAAGGACCAAAATGAACTTGTACCAAATTTTAGATACGAGAAGTATGATTTATCCAAAATTAAAATTCACATAAAAATATTTTTACAAGAAATTCTAGCTAGCTAGCTACTAGGAAGGAATTCCATCGGCGTTGATTATATTAACATGTTTAGAGCATTCCTGTATGAGTAATGGGTTGCTTTCGAAATAATTTGCTGGTCGAAGCTTGAATCCACCATGAAGTGTAGGGGTCACTGGGAAACCTTCTTGGTATGTGTAAACAACAAATGAATCAAGAGAATAATATTGTTCTGCCTTACCAATCTGGTTAAGGTTCATCTTTATTTATAATTGAAGATTACGGAATATACAAGATGAAGATCAAGCCTATACATGATAAAGATAACTATCAATTGAGTGCATCACATTATCTTAACAGAAGAGATAAGGAATTGTTTATCTTTAGTGGAAGTCTTCAATCAAAGATAGTGTATCTTTGAATTTGATATGTGGAAGTCTTTAGTGGAAGATAGTGGGAAGTCTTCAGTGGAAGATAGTGGAAGCTTCAGTGGAATCTTATCTTTAACAGTATGGAACTAAGAAGGATTTCCATCAATCCATTGGGCTTGGTTATATTAACATGTTTTACATTCCTGTTTGAGTAATGGGTTGCTTTCAAAATAATTCGCTGGTCGAAGCTCGAATCCTCCATGTATTGTCGGCATCAGTGGGAAATCTTCTTGGTATGGAACGTGATGAAACCCTACTGTGTACCATAGAACTATATCTTTGTTGTCAATCGCTCTATTCCTGCACAAACCATTAATTGTCCTCTTAGATACAACTTGATGAAAATACACTCCATTATGCGGATTTGTTAATTACGTTGTCCCATATTTCGTGCTTATAATTTATAAACATATATGAGACTTATGGTGGATCCACATTATTACTTAACAAATGGAAAGCCTTTTCTTTTTATTTAGGTGTATATGAAGTATGAACTAGTGTCACTTGGTTGTATGAAATTTGACGATTTTGTTTGCAAGGGTTCAATAGAATGTTAGATTTCATAAAACAATTTCACGAAGATTAGACTATAGCTAAGCTAAATCACTTTTGGAGCAAAGGATCAAAATAGTGTATAAGGATTTTTCTTTTTTTTTTTTTAATAGAATTTAAACACATCACATTTAGAGGCTTTAATTTATAATTAGTTCAAAACATGTGCGTCAAGAGTTTTGTAATACTTGTTGGTTCTCTTACTGAAAAAAACTTATGCTAATTTTTAAAAGGGTAAAACTTCTGTCTAGTGTACGAGATCAGATACGATTACGACACTTGGTCAAAAGTGGACATGTGTCCCCATTGTTTTCAATCTAGTATACTTGAGTACTAGACCTAAGCCAAATCCATTTTAAGATTAGTTTTCTTTACAAAATTGATTTCATATCATAATGCTATAAGTTGTACTTTACCTCTGGCTCCAATTGGCTAAGCCATCATCTCCTCGGCTCCTATCAGCGTAGAACCCTCCAGCCCACCTCTCTAACTTGTTATAGGCAGTCACCCACACTTGATACTTTGTATAAGTAGCCCTTATTTGCGGGTAATCATAATCAGATAAAAGAGAATTAACCAGTTGTCCAGTAATCAGTTGGTAACCCACATGATTTCCAAGCCTTGTCTTCTTGTTGGGATTCACTACTAACAACTCAGCTGGCTCCAAGCCGAGCTGGATCCTAGCCTCAGCTTCAGTTTTGGCAGTTTTTTTAACTACTGTCCAATAACTTTTTCTTGGTGAAGTGGTGCTTGTGCTCTGATGCGATACTTTTGCCGTTTGTAACTTGGTTTTGACGAAGGAGTTGTCGTTACCGTCAACATCAAGATCAAGATAATATGTGAGGAAGTGGTCGTGGTGTACACCCACAGTGTTTTCTGCTATTAAGGATCCGTACACATTTTCTATTATTTGGTCGGTATTTGTGTATGACGTGGCCTTCATTAACGGAATACCTGTCAGATCCACCTGGAAAAAAAAAATGCCAAATATTTTGAAGTGTGCATTTACATTTATTTTATTAAGATAACAATAAGGTTAAATCCAAAATACATCCATCAAAATTGGATGAATTATCATTTTTATTCCTTTTTTTTAAAAAATCATTAAACCATATGTAGCGTTGTATCACGTATGTGAAGAATGACCATTTTAAAAGATGAAAAAGACAATTCACCCAAGTTTAAAAAGATGTAACTTAGATTTTAGCCATACAATTAAATTGAGATTCACATAGCTACACCAAATTAAAAAATAAATAAGGATAAAACTTTATTGGCCTAACAAGATAAACTGACTTAAAAGTAAGAATTAAAAAAGAAAAACATATTCCTTTTAACAATTGCTAATAACTTTTTCAGAAGATATGTTTTTTCTTTCTTAAAGAATTGTTAAAATAACAAAAAGAAAGTAGAACCTTATTTCCCAGTCCTTGAGTACTTTGGAATTGCTACTTGAATTAAGGATAAGAATCCTCTCCATTTGGAAATCTCTCCATTTGTCCATTTCATGGTTCAGATTTTATTTCACAAATCTAACGATATATAGACTGCCTTGTCATTTAAAATTTTAAATGACATGGCAGTCTGTACACTGTTAGATCTGTGATATTTAATCTAGACCATGAAATGGAGACTCTCCATTTTATTTCAAATGGAGAGGATCCTTATCCTTGAATTAACGCATAACTGGAAAACCTCAAAACTCAAAAACCTAGGCCTAAATTTCATATGATCCGTGGACCGTGAGGTGGGCTTTGGGCTGTGTAAATATGAGACAAATGTGGGCTTATTTAGACATTACCAACATGTAATTTACTTTTCACAATCACAAGACGAATACTTTTTGTATGACAAAAAAGACGAATCTTACCCCAACTTTGATGGTTCCACTTTGTTTGAATTCCCAATCAAGAATATAATCATAATTACCCACAGTAGCCACCATTCTAACCACCAAAGAAGTTTCCGGCTCCCCACTTCTTATCTGCAAGACCAGCCACTTTATGTTAAAGAACAAAAATTAAAGGAAAAAAATAAATAAATAAATAAATTCCAAACAAAAACACAGCTAGATTTTCTTACCACTTTGCCAGGAACATTAATTTCAGTATGTCTCCAAGCTAAATTACCAACATACCGCTCAAAAATGCAAATAGCCCTTGGTACTTTTTGTGCCAGCCCATCTGCCCCAACCATGTACCCATCAATAAATACAGCATTCCCGGGACAATCAATCAATGGCTGTAACGTATCAGCTGAGCGCCCAAATCCAAATTCACCAATGTCCATGAAAGTCCTAAAATACCATTCACTTGTGGGATCCATATATGGAACAAATGTCTCAGATACATGTCCTCTATATAGCACACTCCTAAACTTCCTTTTCCTTTCATCAAATATTGAAGCTGTTGATATGATAACTCCTGCACGAGCATTGAATCCCACATGGAAATTCCAATTACCCCATTTAACCATTTGGCCCTCAATGCTGAACCCACCATTTGTAATGTTACAAGTAGTAGAATTAGGCTTCCCTTTTGTTGATTGAAAATCAGTACCTTCAGCTTTAGGCACGGGTGCTCTAAGTCTATCAGTGTACTTTATAATTTTCATTGAATCAACATCAACTATTATACTTATTCCCTGAATGGGCCTTGCAAACACATTAACCGAACCTCCGCGATAAAAGCTAGCAATTTTGAGAGTTCTTTTTGTAATATGTTCCCCAAACCAACCTACTGTAAATGGTACACATGAAACTTCACTCAAATTCAAGCCCCTTCTCAGAATTGACTTCTTGAATTTGGGATACTTCAAAGGCAGTTTGCTAGCTCGAAAAAGTTCACTAAAAGTGAGAGGAGGATAGCCATAACCAGTGTAGACTTGGTCAGATATGATTGAGCCAATGGTTAAGTCTACAATGAGTTCATAGGTCTCACCTTTTGCTCGAACGACTACCTTGGCGAGACGATTAGGCCTGATTTCTTTACTTGAAGAAAGCCACTTGAGTACATCTTCTTTTTCTGGTTCTTCAACATCAACAAAATGAAAAGTAAGGTTAGGAAGAGAGGCAAGGTGAGACTTTTGAATTATGAGCCTTATTTGGTCAATTTCTTCAGGGTTGAGAGGGTCTAGGGGGTGATAAAGACTAGAAACGAAGTAACATTGTAGGAAAAAAGCTAGAACTAGGAAGGGAATTTTCATGGATGCTTTGCTGCTTTATGAACTAAAAGAAGAATTGATTGAGCTTTGGTGATATAAAAAAACAACCCAACATTCGGAACTATATAACAAGGCACATTATAATTTATTCTACCACCACCTCTCCTATATGATAGCTGCATTTCACATTGAATAAAGGCTGCCGTAGCTTTAACGTTGCGATATACAATTTCTAAGACTTCGTCTGTAAGCACGAGTTACACGGCCGCTTGAATTTTCCAAGTCCTTTTCTTGCGTTGAGAGCAAGAATAAACGACTAGTTCTGCTTTTGCTTTACTAGTGAAACGAATTGTTAACGTGCTCCTCTTTACAACTCTTACCTCTTTGGGAATGAATCGCATGTCGACACCCGTAAAAATGTTGAATTTGAATCAACAACCTTATGATTCACAAATAAAAAAAGGAAAATGTGAAACTCGGCTGCTGTTCCTTGAAGACTTGACTGGAAAAGATCAAAGAAATTAAACCGTCTAGAATTTTGGGGACTAAGAATATGAAATTTGGAAGTTGTTTTGAGCAATCATTAATCGTTGACTGTTTAAATTAGGAGATTAATAAATTAAGGAGTTGGTGTAAAAGTACTTATTATGCAAATAAAAGAACAAGACTAATACAAATATATATACTAGTACACACAGAGTGGTGACGAATTGGTCACGAGGTGAAAACCCTAAGAAAACTTCCAAAAAGGAAAAACCACTACAAGACAATCCATGTCCCGTAAGAAAATCACTAAAAAAAGAAGCAGTTACGTAGAGTCATACATACTTACAAAACAGTTGTAAATCCTAGGCCTATTAACCTCTCCAAGCTTTACCACTGCAGTAACTCCAGAACATCTAGAATCTCCTCTTAGTAACCTAAGCAACCACAATCCCTGGCACTCCAAGAGACCTCCCAACGATTTTGCTGAGTGAACCTCACTGGATTTCAACAATTATAGAAAGTATTTCACTCAGCTCAATTATCTTACTCTCACGGTGCTTTGCTCAAAATGGAAGAAACAACAAAGACCCAAGCTTTGTTTATGTACACCTGCTGCCAGCCCACCAACTATCAAGGTCCCTCAAATGTTTAATTCAAAAGAATCATGACCTTAATTTTCAGACCAAATCTAGGCCTTTCCTTTTGCTTTATCAAATTCCATCCTAGCCAATAGATTAGTTTAATCCACTTGCCCACTTGTAGGCCATTAAATGCAAGACAGCTGGGATCATTACGACATAGCACCAAAAGTCATCCTTTACAGGCAGATCTCGGGTTGCTCTTTAATTACAGGAGCTAAAATAAAATTGTGGATGCTCAAAATTTCTGCTTCGATGGGCCGCGTATCAATCCACAAGTGGGTTGGACACGGGCTGGATTTGTGTAAAAGGGGTGTTGAGCCCAAAACTCTACATCAAGCTTGATAGACCACCTGATGGCTAATGGTGCTTCCCTCTAGTGCCTCTTGATCTACCAAACCACAATACTCACGTAAACAGTTACGGTAGACAAGTGAAATCAGCACCGCCGATCAAGATAAGCCAATAAACGTAAATTTTGTCTTTACCAAAATATTCAGTAGCCACAACACACAATGGAATATGTATAATGGGTAGCCAAAATTCAGGAATCAATTCTGGTACTGTGGACTAATAAACCGAACATTAAAATAGTTAGCCTCCAGCATGACTTGCAAAGACATGTAACAAAATTTGCAAAGCATTGTAAAACATGGAACTTAGGAGATTTGGGGAGTAGGAAGAGAATCATTCACTGTGCAAATGTATATGAGTCAGTATAATTACTTGGGTAAGTGTTTAGTGAGTGTGAGTTGGTCTTTTTGGTTGTGGTAGACTGAAAGTGTTCAGTCTACCGTAGATCTGTAGTAAGTATCCTACTGGCTTTTTGGTTGTTTTACTCCTTTTTCTTAAGCTTTTGAAATCAGCTTTCATGGAGAATTAATTTCAAATTAAAGCCAACCAACCCCTTCTTCCTCTTTCTCACCCCTCTTTATAGTGGTGTTATTGTCTTGTGGTTTCACTCATTGTCTTCTTCATCATGAGCATCACTGTTTATCCGAGAAATAAAAGGGCGGGATTTGATAAAAAAAGATCAGTTTGAGATCAAAAGTGAGGATTCTCATCTGCTGCAGACTTGATTTGGTCTGTGACAGACGGCTGATCTTCAGCTCATTTATGGCGTTGGAGGTGATGAGCATTAAATGCTTGACAATGGGCTGAAGTAATTAACTGACTTGACTCATATACGTTTTGCATTAATTAAAATTTGATCTTACCATTTTTGGCATTATTCCCCAGCAGATTAATGTCTTTTATGTTGCAGCAGATCAAATAAAAATTCAGTAAATTGATTCCCCTACCTCCAAACCATTTTTCCTAAGCTCCATGATGAGGATGAGTAGGGACCACCGAAGTGCTGGACTACGGTGGTCGTTGCCCCTTGAGTGGTGTTGGCTTGGGCGGCCATAGCAGACTTCTTGGCCCTTTCAGCTCTTGTCTCATCTTCTCCATCACTTCTTCTTTTAGCTGGTGCTGCTGCAAATGATCTTGTGATTGTGTCTATCGTAGACCAGTGGGCAATGAGAAAGGACCAGCTTTCTTCTTCATCATTTCTTGTTTCAGTTGTTACTCCCGCAGACGTTTTTCTGGAGATGTCTACTGTGACTAGTGGACAATGAGAAGGACCAGCCTTCTTCCTTCCATAATGAAGCCTGGAAATCCATTTCTTGGAAATATGCTCTTTTTTATTTTAGTTCCCCGAGCAACACACCAAAATGGAGGGAAAGATGGAGCTTCACGTGGGAACTTTTCCCTCTCCTTTCTTTGAACTATTTTAAATGTTCTGGTGTCATTGCAGCAAACATGAGCTTGAGGATTGAGTGGGCTGGTCTTTGGGTCTTGGGCTTGATCAATGGCTTAAAGCCATTCCTTTTTACTTTCTTATTACCACAGATCACTGGGCCTAATGGGTTTTGGGCCTTTAGAGCAGACTCCTGAGGCTTTGGTTTTAGTCTGCTGTAGGTAGAAAAAATGGGCCTTTACAAAAATATTCAACTTTATTTTCTTTGTAATGGCAGCAACAACAACAACATATTACAATGTCACGGATTTTTTTAAAATCCTAATGTTAGAATATAAGCCCAATGGGTTTTAGGCCCATTACATTGTCTTGTATAGCACTCTTCTTACTTGTGCATTACTCTTACCTCTGCCTATATAAAGGCTCTCTTGTACTACATTTATTCATATAATATAATACACAGACTTTCAGTCTTTAAACATGGTATCAGAGCTAAGGCTCTAATTTTGTGCAGTTCTAAGTCCTTCCAGGCGTTATTCCGCTACCTCAACTATCTCCGGCACCTCTCCTGTCCGAAATCCGGTTGTCGCGCTGCCAACAAGCTGATTCATCGCCAAAAGGACCCACTGCCACCCTCGGATCTGCCGTTCCCGGACTCCGATCAAGACACTGCTGGTATCGTTGGAAAGCTCTCGAGATTCTTTACTTAACGGCACAAAAAACGGCGGCTTTTGACACCGGACGCGCCCTCACGCGTCGCCTAAAGATCCGGTGCGCCATCACTCTCCTGCACGCGCCCCCACGCGCCAGACTTCTTCTCTACCATGTGTCACGCCTCCAGGACGCCACATCAGCCCTAATCCACGTCAGCCCTAAACACGCTACTACCACGTCAACATAGTGCCACGTCAACCCTAGCGTTGACCGTTGACTTTGACCAGTGTTGACCATTGACTTTTCCGTTGACCAGAGTTGACTTTTTGTGTTGACCAGAGTTGACTTTTTGTGTTGACTTTGACCAGCAGTGTTGACTTTTTCCAGAGTTGACTTTTTGCAACCCAGGTGCTCCCTACCTAGTTTTTCGTGCTGATTTCATTTTTGTGGTCTGTTTTTGCAGTTGAGATTTCGTTATGACTCAAAGTGAAATTTCTAAACCCATTCACGTCATTCTTAATGGGGATAACTACTCTCTTTGGGCTCAAGGTATGTGTAGCTTTCTCAAAGGTCGCAAGCTGTGGCTTTATGTGATTGGGCAACGTCATCCTCCTACACAACAAAAGGACGAAACTGAAGATGCCTTCACTCTTCAACTCGAAGATTGGGATGGTGTTAATCATCACATCATCACTTGGCTCCACAACACCTCCACTCCTTCTGTTAGTATGGAATTTGGGGGTTATGACACAGCTAAGGATGTGTGGGATATGTTTGCTTCTCGATATGCTGGATCAAATGGTGCTGGAGAACATCACCTCATGGTTACTTTATATCAGCTACGCCAGGATCCAGGTGAGCGCATCACTGCTTTCCACAGTCATATGAGGTTTCTTTGGGATCAACTAGCTGCTTCCGAGCCAGTCATCAAGTCCGTCTCTGATGCTAAGCTTGTCAATACACATCAAGAACGTACCCGTCTTCATCAGTTCTGAATGGGTGTTCTTGATGACTTCGAGTCTGTACGCAGTCAGTTGCTTAATCGTTCTCCTCTACCCACTGTCAATCAAGCTGTTAATGATTTGGTCCGTGAGGAAACTCGTCTGAAATCCCATCGCTCTTCTCAGCCTCACACGACGGTTCTTGCCACTCCAGCATCAGTTGATCCCACAGTCACAGCTCCGCCGAAGGGTCATGATAAAAGGCGATCAAACAAGAAGAATTCTCATCTCATTTGTGCCTTTTGCAAGCATCGTGGTCACACTATTGATCAATGTAACATGCGTGCCCGCATTCTTCAGCGCTCTGCAGCCTTGACTGCCTCTGAGCTTGTACCATCATCCGATGCTGCACCTTTTGATCATGTCTCATTGACTACACCTACTTACAGCATAGCAGATCTGCAAGCTCTCTTCAATCAGGTTCAAGTTCCGTCTTCCAGTGCATCCAATCCTACTCTTTCTGTGACACCAAGGTATCTCTTCTGAATGGTTTTTAGATTCTGCCTGCTGCAATCACATGACAGACAATCCTCACCTCACAAGTGCCCACACTCCTCCTGTCTTACCTACTATTACCACTGCTGATGGCTCCGCCATGACTGTTAGTCATGTTGGCTCCATCTCTACCCCCAACTTATCTATCTCTGATGTCTTCTGTGTTTCTAAACTGCATCTTAATCTTTTATCTGTTGGCCAACTAACCGAACTTGGTTTAATCCTGTTCTTTTCTTCTTGTGGTTGTCTTGTGCAGGATTCTCGGACGGGACAGATCATTGGGACCGCGCGTAAGATTGGACGGTTGTTTGAGCTTACTTCCTTTCACTTTCCATCTTCATCAGTCTCCGCACCTGTTATTGCTGCTTCTGCCTCCATCGAGTTGTGGCACTCCCGTTTAGGTCATGTTTCCCTTCCTCGTATTCAAACCTTAGTATCTAGGGGTCTATTAGGTTCAGTTTCTTCTAGTCCAATTGATTGTATGCCATGTCAGCTCGGCAAACAACCTGCCTTACCTTTTAATAATAGTGAGTCTATTGCTTCTGCAACTTTTGATCTTATCATTCAGATGTATGAGGGCCCTTTCCTGTTCCCACAGTGGGGGGTCAAGATATTTTGTTATTTTTGTCGATGATTTTTCTCGTTACACTTGGATTTATTTAATGAAAAATCGTTCTGAAGTTCTTACAATATATCGTGATTTTGCTAAAATGATTCAGACTCAGTATTCTAAAGCTATTAAGGAATTTCGCTCTGACAATGCACGAGAATATAGACAAACTGATTTTTCTACTATTCTTAAACACTATGGAACCATTTTTCATACTTCGTGTGCTAGCACCTCACAACAAAATGGACGAGCTGAACGTAAACTCCGTCACATCCTAGATACTATTAGGGCTCTCACCAATGCAGCCTCCACTCCTGTCTCATTATGGGGTGAAGCTGCTCTCACTGTAGTATACACCATCAACCGCTGTCCTTCACCTGTCGTTCAAAACACAACACCATATGAACAATTATTTGGCACAGCTCCAAACTAAAGTCTACTCAAGGTTTTTGGTTGTGTCTGTTTTGTTCTTCTTCAACCACATGAGCGTACCAAACTTCAACCCCGCTCCCAGCTATGTTGTTTTCTTGGCTATGGCCTTGAAGAAAAGGGGTACCGGTGTTATGATCCAGTCGCCAAACGTCTTCGAGTCTCTCGGCATGTGGTATTCTAGGAACACAAGATGTTTTATTCCTTACCTTCATTTTCTACAGGTAATGATGATTCTCAGGCTGATCCTCTACCAAATCTCTTCCCTGAGATTCCTTCCCCTTCTGCTGAGTCAGTTAATCCCATCTCCGACGAGTCTCCCTCTGCTGATCCCTCCTCTGATGTGTCTCCTACAACCAATCCTACCTTCGACGAGTCTCCTCTCTCTGCCCCTGCTGCGAATCCTGTCAACACTACTGCTCCTGAGCCCCGTCGCTCTCATCGGGTAAGTACTCTTCCCTCTCATCTTCGTGACTTTCACTGCTTTTCTGCCTTTGCCACCTTACATGAACCTCACACCTTTCGTGAGGCCTCCTCTGACCCTTTATGGCAGCAAGTTATGAAAGAAGAATTTGATGCATTGCTTAAGACAAGTACTTGGGATCTAGTTGATTTGCCAGCTGGTAAATCTGCTATTGGTTGCAAGTGGGTGTACAAGATCAAGACACGATCAGATGGTACTGTTGATCGCTACAAGGCTCGTCTCGTTGCCAAGGGATTCACTCAGGAGTATGGTATTGACTATGAGGAGACATTTGCCCCGGTGGCTCGCCTCTCCTCTGTTCGTACACTTATCGCAGTTTTTGCTTCCCGACATTGGCCACTTTTTCAGATGGATGGATGTGAAGAATGCCTTTCTTAATGGAGAACTAACTGAAAAGTCTACATGCAGCTCCCTCCTGGTTTCTCCCAACCTCCAAGCTTTTCTCACAAAGTGTGTCGCTTACGTCGGGCACTATATGGTCTTAAGCAAGCTCCACGAGCTTGGTTTGCCAAGTTCAGCTCCACCATTTCTCAGCATGGTTTTTCAGCTAGTTCATATGATTCAGCTCTGTTCTTCCGACGCTCAGATCATGGTATTACCCTTCTCTTGTTGTATGTAGATGACATGATTATTACTGGTGATGATGTGCAGGGCATCCAGGATCTTAAGCGTTTCCTTGGTCAGTACTTTGAGATGAAGGATCTGGGTCCCCTCAGTTATTTTCTTGGTCTTGAAGTCTCTTCATCCTCTGATGGTTACTATCTCACTCAAGCCAAGTACACATTTGATCTTATCTCTTGAGCTGGAATCGTGAACAGCAAGATAGTTGACACACCCATCGAATACAACAATCACCTGAATACTCATGATGGAGAACCACTTCCTGATGCTACCCTTTACAGACAGCTAGTTGGGAGTCTTGTTTACCTCACTGTCACTCGACCGAACATCTCCTATGCTGTTCACATTGTTAGCCAGTTCATGGCTGCACCACGGTCTCTCCATTATGCTGCTGTACTTCGGATTCTTCGGTATTTGAAAGGCACCTTGTTTCATGGACTTCACTTCTCATCTCAGTCGTCACTCACTCTTTAGGCTTATTCTGATGCCGACTGGGCAGGGGACCCTACTGACTGTCGTTCCACTACAGGGTATTGTTTTCTTCTTGGTGACTCTCTCATCTCTTGGCGAAGCAAGAAACAATCTGTTGTTGCTCATTCTAGTACTGAGGCAGAATATCGAGCACTTGCTGACACCACTGCTAAGCTCCTTTGGTTACGTTGGCTACTCCAGGACTTAGGCATTGATTGTTCTACTACAGTTCCAATCCATTATGACAATCGAAGTGCCATCCAAATTGCCCACAATGATGTCTTCCATGAGCGTACCAAGCATATTGAGATCGACTGTCACTTTGTTCGTCATCACTTACTACAGGGTAGTTTGCAACTCCATTCAGTGTCTTCTCAAGATCAGTTAGCTGACATATTCACCAAACCTATGCCTCCAAGCCGTTTCCGTGATCTTATTTCCAAACTTAAGTTGGTGTCTCTTTACCCAACATGAGTTTGAGGGGGGATGTTAGAATATAAGCCCAATGGGTCTTAGGCCCATTACATTGTCTTGTATAGCACTCTTCTTACTTGTGCATTACTCTTACCTCTGCCTATATAAAGGCTCTCTTGTACTACATTTATTCATATAATATAATACACAGACTTTCAGTCTTTAAACACCTAACACAATCAATATAATCAAAAATTAAAACCCAAACTCGTTGAGACATTGTCAAAGACACCGCCAAAGTCTGGGACAAGTCACCCAGGCTGCCAAATTATGGAAGCTCTGACCAAATTACAACACCTACACCTACAGATATTGCAAAGCTTGAAGCTGAGGTAATTTGGTCGTGTGCCCTTGCCATAACTTAGAACTACAACATGGCTCCCCGCATAAGTGTCCAATTAAAATGACAACTCTAATTGGCCATGGATGTATTTGGGGATCCAAAATTTGTTGGCTACTGCTACTACTACTGCTACCACTCCAGCAGTATCTCAACAAGTTTGGACTATAATTTGCACGGCAAATAGACATGTGTCCTATTACAATTGGTAGAATATAAAGTAAAACACAAAATGTGGGATAGAATATTTGTATTCCGGCAACTTTGGATTTTAATTATTTATCATATAGAATGAACTGAGTTTTAAATTTTAATAAGGGTGTGATTGTGTGCATTAGCACCGATTCTTTTACCTACAATTTTTTTTTACACCATTTCTTAATTGAATTTAATCAACAGACAAAGATACCATATTATGGCATGATAACCCCATGTTCAGGTTGCAGGTATGCTTGGAGATGGGCTAGGTGCACAGTTTCTTTAAATAATTTGCTGCAATATGATTCATTAGATTCATTACTGATCATTCGTCAAAAGTTCAGATTGAATTGAGAAGTAAGGGATCTCATCCCATCCCATTAGCAAGCAGCTTCACAGAGGTAGTTTTCTTTTCTTTTCTTTTCTTTTTTTAATTGTTCTTCAACAGTGAAGCATAATTTTACGTGCACTTCAAGCACAATCCAGTGATTTAGACCAAATTTAAAAGGGTGCAATTAAGCCGCTTGACATCTTGAGGTGGTTTTACCTTGAGCACTGGATTGCTTTCAAAGAAATTTGCTGGCCTCAGCTCAAACCTGCTACTCAATGTAGGCATCAATGGAAAATCTTCTTGGTATGGTACATGATGAAACCCCAATGTGTACCATACCACGATGTCCTTGTTTTCTATCTCCCTGTTCCTGCATTAACAATATTTAACAAGAAGGACTATTATGATAGTTAATTAATACAAATCCTTCCCTTTTTGTATTCCATTTTATATTCGATCAATTACAATTTACTATATGTTATTTTCCTTTCTTTATGTGCACTTCAAATTCAAAGACTAAGTCGGCTACTTTAATAATAGGACTCATCCAATTTTATTGACCAATGACTAATTGACCAATGAAAAAGTCATTGCATTAACAAATCTCCATCTTTACTTGAGTTTGGTCAAGTCTCATAAATAAAACTTTCTCCTAGACACACCATGGATGTAGGTTTTAAGCCGAACTACGTAAATCTTTGTGTTCCCTGTGTGATAGACTATTCTATTTTTCTGTTTCTATTTAGCATAAACCTAATATTATTTAAATACACACAATAAAGTGAAATATAAAAAACTTGATAGAAGTTATTTATTCAATAATTAACCAATAACAATCACGATTAAAACTCATCTAAGCGTACCTGTGGCTCCATGTGGCTAAGGTGTCATCCCCTTGGCTTTGATCAACATAAAGTCCCCCAGCCCATTTTTTTGACTTGTTATATGGTGTGACCCAAACGTTGTACTTAGTGAAGGCTGCCCTGATTTGTGAGCAATCATCGTCTGATAAAAGTGGACCCACCCCTGACCCAGGGATTAGACAGTAGCCAACATGATTTCCCATTTTTGTCTTTTTGTTCGGATTCACAACAAGCAACTCAGCTACGCTTGAGCCAACCTTGATCTTTGCATCTGACTCCGTTTTAGCCGTACTTCTAACAACCTTCCAATAACTCTTCCTAGGTGAGTTGTGGTCAGGCACTTGGGTTGTTTGCAAATTGGACTTGGAAAAGGAGTTGGCATCACCATCCACATCAAGATCAAGGTGGTAGATAAGGAAATGCTCGTGGTTTACACCGATGGTATTTTGTGCTAATAGTGTACCGTAGACTTCCTCCTCTATTTGGTCTTTGTGAGTGTACTTTGATCCCCTCACTTCTAGCAAACCAGTTAGCCCAACCTGTTGGTAAAAATAAAAAAATCATTGATTTTTTAAAATAAGAAATAAAAAACTCAAACTAGTAGCCTCCGATTTATGAGGTGTGGTTCTTATTAGAGGTATGCACAATCCAAGCTAATCTGCAAGCTTTAAAATAACCAATTCAAACCAACCTGCACCAAATTGGTTTGGTTCAATTTGGACTTATATCATCAAGCCTACGACACCATTTATCTTCAATGGTATATTTGGGCTCAAACACCCAAAGGCTTATCTTTATATTACATACTTCCATATTTGGGCTCAAAATATTTAAAGACCCACACTTATATTTCAATCCTTTCAAAAACAAAAACCTTTTTCATTATATTTGGGTCAAAACATTCAAAGGCTCATAATATAAAACTTTGAGAGAGAATACGAGATATAAAATAAAAGAGGTGAGGTAGAAATTTTTTGGGTGTGGGATGATTGATTAGCAAATTTTATTTCAACCTAATTATTCAAGTATGTGGCATTGTAAGATTAAATTTAACATGTCAGATTTGGGTCGTATAGAGATTAGTAATAATGATTTACCTTGACAATAATTGAGCCACTTTGCTTGAATTCCCAGTCTATTATGTAGTCATAGTTGCCCACAGTTGAAACCATCCTCACCACCAAGCTCACCCATAGTTGCCCTGGCCTAACCTAGTAACCTCCCTTACCTGCAACATCATCACCCCAATCTCATTCCCACATAAACCACTAGAAATTTAATTAGCAAACCTCTAAAACCTATTAAATTCTTTACTTTTACTTACTATTTTCCCTGGAATAGCAGTCTCGGTGTGACCCCACATTATATCTCCAGCATAGCGTTCAAATATGCAAAAGATATTATGCATCTTTATTGGTTTCCCATTTTGGCCAGAAACGTACGCGTCCATGAACATTGCATTTTTAGGGCAGTCTTTCATTGGTTCAAGTGACACAGCACATAGACCGAACCCATATTCACCAGCATCAAAAAATGTCCTATAGTACCATTCTTCATCTAGATCCATATATGGCACGAACAATTCTGACACAAACCCTTTATATAACACACGACGAAATTTTTGCTTCTCCAAGTCGTAGGCTCATGGACCTGGTGTGTGGAAATTTAGATGCCAAAGAAATTATTGGACCTGCTCGCATGTCGAGACTTATATGAAAGTCCCAGTTTGCCCACCTGATCAAAGAATGACAAATGCAAATTATTGGAGCATTAACTACATTAATTTAAGTATTTAGCCAAAAAAAAAAAAAAAATACATGAATTTAAGTTAAGCTATGACTACAACGGAATAAATTGATATCTTATAGGAAAAAAAAAAAAAAAAAAACTTTTTAATATCAAGAAAAGAATTTCCGTACAATATGTCTAATATATTTTTTATTAAGGCTTTCCAATTATCACATTAAATTCAATTTAGTTTGTTAACTATTAATTAGGGTAGTACGGTTCCTTAGATCAAGTACATTAGGTCCTAGTTAAATTCAAATACATTGAATTTAAATATTCTTGGAAAAGATAACATTATTTGTGTTTCATTGGTTAATGCAACTATGTGTTTGAATTCAATTGGAGAACCTAATGTATCTAACATAAGGAACTGTACCTAAGTTTTACCCTATTAATTATATCAATTTAGTCTCTTAAGTTCTTACCTATTAATGAAAGACACATTATAAGGTTGTTAAGGAAATTCAATTAATTAGTAAAGTTGAAATGGAGAGAGGAGAATCATGGATGACATTGATTAATCTTGAAAGTGGAGTGACTATGACATAATTATTCAATTTTGAAAGTTGGGTGACTAAATTGACATAATTAATAATTGAAGTACTAAATTGAACTTTATCCAAATATTTAAATAAAAAAAATTAATAATTTTTTTTCCCATTGGGAAAATTACATTTTAAACCCTATAGTTTAGGGGGAGTAACAAGTTAAACCCTATAGTTTCAAAAAAACAAATAAAATACCAAAATTTCAAAAAATAACAAATTAAACCATATGGTTTCAAAAGTAACAAATAAATTTCAACTTTTAACTTAAAACTAAAGGTAACAGTAAAATTTCAATAAATAAAAAATTTGTGAGAATATTTTTTATGAGATTTTTTTTTTTTTTTTTTTTTTTTTTTTGGCAAGGATAGAAGTTGAACACAACCTTCTTTTCATTTAAAAAAATTCACATGATTGGTGAAATATCGGTTTCAGTTAAATCTATCATTCTATTATGTATTAATTATAATATGTCAACCAATGAAAATAATTGTAAAAAAATATATATATATATATATATATATATATATTGTCGGACATGCTTAGTAACAGTGCAGATTCTGCTGACAGAATATTTCTTACTGTAGTAGACTGACTGTGTTTTTGCTGATAAGTCTCTATCCAAGGTATTGTTCCTCAAGAAGGGCTTCATCTTCTTCTATTCCAGCATATGGGTCTTAGGCATCCTGGAATAGGGATTCTTCATACCAGTTCTTTTTCATTAGAGCTGAGAACTGGAAAAGGTTGACCATTTCAATGGTTGATCCTTCTGAGGATGCTGGGGATTTTCCTTTACCACTGGCAGAGGCAGAGGCTGCTTGGCAGGCTTGGGCAGCCAACTTACAGATTTCTGCAAGCTCTTCAGGGGATTTTCCCGTAAGGAAATCTGGGATGGAGGAAGATGACTGGTCTTCAACCTGTTTAATTTCAAGGAATTCATCATAGACAAATTTTATGATTCTAGCTCTGTCGAAGTTATCCCAACATTTGACTGCGAAGTTCCTAATTAAAATATTGTTCTTAATCTGATAACTCTATTTAACGATCCATGGGACCTTGTACTTGAAGCAGAATAGCAGGACTGGGGGAAATCTGCTAATGTATTCTAAGCATCTGTACATTTGAACAAATTGATTAAGAGCCTGTTTAAGCGTTCTGGTGCTCAAAGGGGGATCTTTTTTAGTCTTGGGAGGCTCTGTATTCCAGAGAGTATCTGGGATGATCTCTGCTTGGGAACCATGCTTGGACCACCATTTCAAGAACCACATTGGTGGCTGGCATTCTGGTTTAGTAAACTGGAAATCCTTGTTGAATTGGATGAACCAGGAATGAGACATATCAGAGAATTGGATTAGTAGTATTTTGTAC
Organism: Fagus sylvatica; assembly: GCA_907173295.1. Classification (NCBI taxonomy): domain Eukaryota; kingdom Viridiplantae; phylum Streptophyta; class Magnoliopsida; order Fagales; family Fagaceae; genus Fagus; species Fagus sylvatica. The sequence goes on from OU015772.1 coordinate 6,223,033, forward strand.
CACGCATCAATATAATCATAATAATTGTACTCAAAAGAATGATTTTTTAGGGGCTTGGAATGCCAAGGATGACTCCAATCTCTCAGATGAGTAAATTTAATAATTTCTACCTTATGGAAAAGGATTTGGTTTTTTGTGCCTGGAGTTTTTCAAAGATAGATTTTATTTCTACAGAACCTTCTTGTTGGAGGATGTTCTGATAAAATTGGATGGTTTTGTATGGGATAGAGGGGCAGTAATGCTGCTGGACTCCATCAATGGGATGAAGGGGGAAATATGATTTTATTAAGAGGAGGGGATCTTCAATTCTTCGGTGTTCGAACTCAATTGGAAAGAGTTTTTCATCGAAGAGGAGGAAATAAGGGGAAACAGCTTTTTTGTTATTTCTATGTTTAATTGGGGCTGCTGGGGTAGCAGGAACAATCTTTTTATTAAATGGGTCATAAGACTCGATAAGGGCTTTAGCAAAAAAAGAACTGCTTTGGACAGGTTTTCCTAAGGATACCATTCTGGAGGATGATGGGTTATTTTGGGAAGAGGCTTGTTGGGGATTGTACCTAACAAGTTGGCTAGGGGTTACTAGCTCTGGTTTTATTTCTGGGAGCTTATTGGGTGGAATTTTGCTGGAGGTGGAGGTGGCTTTTTTGGCGTTTTTACCTGCCATCTTTATTCTGCAAAAATTCACGGGTAAGGAAGTCAGGGATGGAGTTTTGGCTTCCTTTAATATATTCAATTTCAAAATAAAAAATACTTAATATAGATTGCCATCGGGCAAAAATGTGTTTTGATGCAATATTTTCAACATCTTTTTCTAAAACATATTTTGCAGATTTGCAATCAATGCGAATGAGAAATTTTTGATTTATTAAATCAGTATGAAATTTATTGATGCATAATACTATAGATAAAATTTCTTTTTTAATAGTACTATAATTATTTTGCGCTTTAGTCCAGACACCAGAATGGAAACAAACAATTTGTTCGGGAGAATCTGAGCTGATTTTTTGCTTTAGTATACCACCGTATCCCATATCAGAGGCATCAATTTCAACAATTTTGAAGGAATTTATTGTTGGAATGCCAAGACAAGGCAGAGTCTTAACATATTTTTTAATATCTTGGACAATAGAAGTGTGAACATCTGTCCAAGGGGGAGGATTTGTTTGGAGTCTGTCAAACAGAGGTTTATATTGCTTTCTAAGATTTTGATAGAAATCAGCAACATAGTTTAATGAACCCAAAAATCTTTGGAGTTGAGATTTGTCAAGAATTTTATCAAGAAATTTATCAGCAAACTTGATGACTCGATCTATAGGACTGATTTTACCCTGATAGATGTTGTAACCAAGGAATCTTATTTTTGTCTGGAAAAGTTTAATTTTTGGAGAGGAGACTACTAAACCACTATGTTTAATAGTTTCTAGAAACTTGTACAAATGTTTCCAATGTTCGTCAATGGATTTACTAAAGATAAGGACATCATCTATGTAGACAATGCAGAATTTACTAAATGGATTGAAAATGACATTCATGATGTTTTGGAATTCACTCGGGGCATTTTTTAATCCAAAAGGCATGATATTCCACTCATAATGACCGAATGGGGTAGTGAATGCAGTTTTATATTTATCATCTTCATGGATCTGGATTTGCCAAAATCCACTTTTAAGATCAAATTTACTAAAAATGACTGAATCACTCAATCGATTTATTAAATCTTGTTTATTAGGAATTGGATATCTTATCCATTCCAAGACTTTATTTAATGGCTTATAATTTATTACAAGTCTAGGGACACCTCTTTCTAGTTCAGAATTTTTCTGAACATAGAAGGCAGGACAAGACCAGGGGGATTTTCTATGCCGTATTATCTTTTTCTCAAGTAAATCATTAATCTCATTTTTGCAAAATTCCATGATTTCTTGATTCATTTAGATAGGTCTGGCTTTAGTAGGGATATTCCTTTCATTAAAATCTTTAATGTAAGGAAGTTTAACAACATGAGTTTTTCTATTCCAGAAAGCATTTGGGAGACTGGAACAAACTTCTTGGTTTAATTGGTTCTGAAATTTTTCAATTCTACAGTAAGAAATATTCTGTCAGCAGAAAATTTTTTCAAATTTTTCAAATAATAGTAAAATAAAACTTTCTTGTCTCCCATCATCAAGGATAGGATTCTTGGCATGCCATAATGAGATTCCAAGACTATTTTCCAAAAGTGAATAGTCCTTCAATGATGATGTCTAAAGACTACTTTCAATGCATGCATTTGAAGATTTCTCCCGAGGACTCCTCTCTTGCATCTTGCCTATATATATGGCATTTCTCTTGTATTGTGGGCAGAACTTCTTACATAATCTCTTCACATAATATTCAAGCATTCATGTGTTGAAAGTCTTGAATTAGAATAGGTTGTCTACCAAAGTTCCCTACCCAAATTAAACTTGTAAGCAACCTGTAAGCATGGATACTTCCAGCTTCTAGTCCAATTGATTAAATCCTTGTAATCCGTAAGTAATTACTTTCAATAAAGTAATTTCTTGAATAATCTTTTGCATTATCTTTTTACATCCCTTATATTAAACTTGTTTTAATATATATATATATATATATATATATATATATGTCAATGAAGTAATTCTTACTGTTCATGTTTGCCTCAACCACACATTCAAATTGAAAGTTTGACATTTTAACTTTTTAAGTATAGAATTTAGCTATAAACTAATTTGTTGTTCAGGATTACAAACTAATTATATGGTAACTCATAAGATCATTTACGTGTACTTTTAGTCACATGATATATTTAATAAGTCATGTAACTTGTTTAAATAATAAATATAGATGATCTTATGAGTTGTCACATAGTTAATTTATAATCTAGAGTTCTAAACTACAAACTAGTTTCCAGCTAACCTCTCTCGTTCTAAATTACACCTTCAGCAACAATAGAAACTCTCACCAATCACCATTAGAAAAGGAAGTAAACCATGATACGGGCCCACCTACTACACATGGGCCAAAAAATGATGTGGTCCTTCACCCAAATGTCTTTTTTATATGGGTCCAGTTAACGAATGCCTTTAGGGCGTACGTTAAGGAAGCTCTTAATGTTAGTTTTTATTGGGAATAGTGTAATTTTATCTTTTATATTAGTTTTTATTAGGAGAAATGCAACTTTTTGTATTGAAAGTTGTTTTTTTTTTTTTTTGTTTATTCCATAAAGTCAACCTTAGGCATCTGTTAACAAATTCCTTTTTATATTTATATAATTATTAACTTTTTTAGTTAAAACCTATAGAACCAATAAACATCCTTACCTAACTCTGTGTCCTTCTATCTGGAAACTTGGGCCGTCTGGTTGCACAACAGTGATCCCATTCAAACGCGGCCCAAACAGAGGTTTCTGCTCTGATTCTCTATAGTCCGTCCCATCTGCCTTCGGCATCGACACCGTTATTCTATCCCAAAACCCAATGATCTTCATCTCTTCAAGATCAACGGTCACTGTTACTCCCTCTAACGGCCTCATGTACAAATTAACGGTCCCATCTAAATAAAAGCACATAACTTTCACTACCCTTTTGTTCTTGTTCTTGTTCTTGTTCCTACTACTCTCTCCATACCATCCCATAGTGAAACTCCCACACACAATTTCCTCAATCTTCAGTCCTCTCTTACTAACCGAGGCCACAAACAGTTTGTAGCTTAGTGGCAAAGTGTTTGCTACTATTTGTTCCTCAAAAGTGAGCAAAGGGTAGCCGTGGCCTTTGTAAATTTGGTTGGATATGATGGAGTGGTTGGACAAGTCTACAATGATTTCGTGGGTTTGATGGTTTATACGGGCTATGAGAAAGGCTCAACGATATGGGATTTTTGTGGTGGAAGGGTTTTTGAGCCATGAAAGGAGGGTTGGTTTGTCTGGATCGTCTAAGCCTACGTACTGGAAGGTAAGGTTGTGGTTGGAGCTGGGATAGGAGTGTGTGAGTATGGTTTGGACTAGGTTTAGCTCTGAGGGAGTTAAGGGGTCTAGTGGGTGTTGTTGTTGTTTGGTTGGTTGGATAGAGGAAATCACAAGAAGAAAGAAGAAGAGGGGATTGAACTTGAAAATTGAAGCCATGGCTAGCTATGAGTGGATAGGAGGACTTTGTGGTGCATGAAGAGTTGATGGATTTTGTGGTACTGATCACTTTTAATCTATCCTCCACTTCAAATCCCCAGACCTTTTGTGTGGCTTTCTCGGAGTTGTGTGTGGTGGTTTTTTTTTTTTACTTTATGTTCTATAATCCAAATTTTAGTTAATTAATTTAAGATTTAATTACACTTTTAGTCCTCAATCTTTGTCTCTTGTTTCAAAATGGTCCCTATCATTTTAAATATTTCATTTTAGTCCTCATTATCCTCATGCAATAATTCAATTCTTGCATGTTCACCATAACGAGAAATTATGACCAATAGGATTTGACCAAACCAATCAAAATTAAATACAGATAATCTCATGTTTTGCATGCCTATGATAGAACCATAAATACATAATGTCATTTCTTGAAAATCGGGTATAACGAGTGTAAATTCGCCATACCTTAGGGGTGTTAGTATAATTTATCCTTTAAACTTTCATAATACATCGATTTAGACACCGTTTTGAACACGGAAAAAATCATTTTACCTCCTACTGCATTATGACCACTTAGAGTATGAACTTTATGGTCACTGTCATTTTTTAAAATTTTCATTTATGCAAAATTATCACCTTACCCCTAATGCGGAAAAATATGAAAATATGGAGAACAGAGGTTGTAGAAATGGGGTGTCTACCATTGGTATTTGATAGTAGTTTGTTTGGTACTTAGTTGTTAACTAATCACAAATGAACTTTTGGATAATTTGTGTTGAAAAAATAAAGTATACTTCTTTAGTTAGTAGAGATCTAGTAAACGTGGAATATACAAATTATTTTAAGTACTTATTTACGGTTAGTTCTAATGATTATTCAACATACAAACTTTTTTGTTATTATTCTTTTGAATTATTTTTTTCAATAAAAAGTAGCATGTTACAATCTTCGATCAAATCCATCGAACCATTCCATCAATCCTGCATAGGATTCTGATCCTAACATAATGGTGAGAATCAACGCAAAGCCAAACCACACAAGAACTAGAACAAAATGGAGTGCATAAAACGGAAATATATAAATGGTTTGTTCATTAAACTTGCTAAGGTTGAAAGTGGGAATAAAATTCCCACTCATTGAAATGTAAACATAACTCTACTTATTTCATGTTCTCATCTCATTTTATTCTAAATAAACTGGCATACATAGTTGGCTCTATGTACTTAATCTTGAATACATGTGGAAGCCAAATGCGTACAATCAATAAACTAATAGTTTTGATTGCTTAAAACATGATCATATACCTGCGGCGGGATCCCAACTTCCATTGTTCCTTCCAACATTTGTGTCACTTTCTTCATAGAGGGTCTTAGAATCGGATCCGGATGAATGCACCATGATCCCACCAAGGCCATTCGCTCAAACCTCTTGAAATCGCTCAATACTTCTGGGTCATGCCCCACCACCATCTCTAGCTTCCCTGAAATCACACAACTTAGAACCCAATTTGAAAGACTTAGATCATCCTTTTCACTCTTCTCCTCAACCCGGTTCAAATCTATGTGCCGTCTTCCGCAAATTATCTCAAGTAACATCACACCAAAACTGTAAACATCCACTTTGGCTGTTATAGGTGCCATCCTTAGCCATTCTGGTGCCATATATCCGATTGTTCCTCTAACATTAGTGTCAGTTCTAGTTTGTTGTTTATTCAAAAGCTTGGATAGCCCAAAATCTGCTATCTTGGCAGTATAATTGGCATCAAGTAGCACATTCTCGGGCTTGATGTCACAATGTATGATCTGAGCCTCACATTCTTCATGCAAGTAATGTAAGCCTTTTGCTATTTCAAGTGCCATTTCTGACCTCTGATACCAAGTGGGTCTCTCCCCCTCCTTAAACAAAAAATCTGACAATGTTCCATTTGGCATTAGCTCATAAACTAGAAGTCGTTGATCATTCTCAACGCAAAATCCCAATAATCTTACCAAATTCCTGTGATGCGTACGACCAATTATTTTGAGCTCCGTTGTAAATTCCTTCTCACTTTTCTCACCACCTTTATTTAGCTCCTTCACAGCAATATCAATCTTGGTATCCTCTGAAGTTAGAGTACCGCTGTAAACTCTTCCAGAAGCACCCTGACCTAGGCTATTATTAAACCCATTTGTTGCTTCACGCAGCTCCTGCAATGTGAATTCTCGAAAGTTAACCCCAATAGTCTTTGCAACCGACCGTTTTTTCTTCAATAGATTTCCAGCTGCAGGATGATAGAACAAGGCAAGTACTCCAAACAGGAAAGCAAGAGCAGTACTAATTATAAGGCCAACTACCAATAGAACCCGTTTATCAAAATTCTTCCTTTTTGGAAGACCTGGCTCATCACTCTTCTTCTTATTCAGCACCTTGATGAATGCTACTCTACCTTTGGATGAAGCACTCTTTCTTGCACTTAGCAAAGGCATCCTCTTCTTGAGACATGTAGAATTCACCCAGGAAGCAGCCAAGGTATAACAATCATCCAAAACAGCCTTCTTGCATCCCTCCACATCAACGTTTCTCAATTGACCCAAATCTCCATCATAGACATTAGGTGGGAAATCAGCATCATCAATTACGGTCATGCTAAAGTTCATCATTGAAGGGTCAATGCAATAATCCACCACGTTTTCCAAGTAGCATCCTTTTGATACATCGCTTGGATCTATTGGCAGATATCCGGGTAAGCAACTACAGCTCATTGTTTCATCATCTGGTGAATTGCACATGCCGTTTTGGCCACATATGGAAGTCACGAAGCAAGGGTCGTTATTGGCACTCCACACCCTTTTCCATCCACCGCCATTTCTTTTATGGTAAATGTACTGTCGGAAATTGCCATGATCTTCAACCGTTGCTCGGTGGTAGTAGTCTTCAACTGGGCTTGAAATGTTCCTTGTTATAGATTTAATGACATCATTACTGCTACTATTAAGGTACAAGGAAGCACTATGATCAAAGACTAGACTCACATTTCCTCCAAAGGTTTGTGTGGTCCAATAACCTGTATCTGCGAAATGGTAGGCAGAGAGCACCAAATTCCCATCTTTCTGCACTTCCAGCTTGAAATCCCCGGTTGAGTAATTTGAATTTCCTTTTGCATTGGAATAGAGCTTTTGGCCTTGAACGAGAACTTTCCCCGGTAAGAGTGTGTCCGTTGGCGAATCAAAGCTCTGCCAAAGGATTTTTGAGCTTTCATCTCTCAAGACAAAGTTGCCATCATTTTCCATGGTGCCTGAACTTGCAGCAGCTCCATTATATATGTTTTCGTTACTGCCATTAACATATGCAAGAACAAGTTGTCCCGCATTAGTCAATTGGATTGATGATCCACGTTCTACCGGGAGGTCACGGTTGGCTGACCAGACTAGTGTTCTCTCTGGAATTCTTTCAAACCAGATCCCAACAAGGTAGAGACCGCTTTGGAGAGCATAGAATCCGAATGCAAAATCACCGGAGAGGGACAACAAAGTAGCATTGGATCCAGCAATGATGCTGGAATTACCTAAGCTTATGTTGGGAGAAATCTGGGCATGTAAGCCACAGAAATTCGAAAATAGTATTAGAACACAAGGAATAATTATCCTTAGAGCCATTGTTAAGTGCTCTGAGAATCCAGATAAGGATATATATTTATAAGGACCTTTTGTAAAATAAAAATAAAAAATTATAAAAAAGTTTTCTGTGGTATAAAACATGTTAATGGACAAATATTAATCTCTATGTAACTGTACTTTTTTTGTAAATGTGCTGGCTATAATTAACAACTCATAAAGTTCAAGACTAAGTCAAGACTGTGCCGTGGTCTTGACTCGAGAGGCCTTTTTATTTACAGATACATTGATCCAGACTCGAGCATTCAAGTGGTTTAGTCGTAGACGTCTAAGACTTGTCGAGTCATACTTGTAGGTCCATGGACTTTTGTATGTATATGAAAGTATGAAACTGATACATATGGTCATTTCGAATATTAAGAATTTAAGACTTGAGATCCTAAATGGCCAGTCAGCTAGAGACCAATCTATTTGTCCATTGGGCACAAAAGGGTGTCCAATGGATGGGTTTGGATGGGTAATAAATAGGTTGAGTCCTAAAAAGCCAATTACTCATTTAGACCCATTTAACAAAATATGTATTGCCCATACCCAACCTAACCGAGTAAAACCCAACCCACCCATTTACCCAATTATTTTATGTATGTAAATGGTCAAAATATCTTAAAACTTCTAAAATGATAAAAATGCCTATAAAAATGAAAAAAAAAAATGCTCTCAAATAATCAATAGGTGGGTTTAGGTAAATTTGTTAGATGCCCAATAAGCAACCAATTAAACCCAACTTAATTGGACCTAATTGGATCAATACCCATTTACCCATTTATTAAATAAGTGGGTTTGGATGGGTAATTAGTGAGTGGGTTTTGGTGGGTTAATGGGTTTGGGCACATTTTGCCACCCCCGCATAACATATCATAAATCACAAATCTCTGATTTGAAATTGCTCAACTTGGTGGAATGTCCCATACAATCTTCTAAATGAAGTAATGAACCCTTTAAGCCACTCATGAATATTAGATTTCCATAATTTGATTAACCCTCCTTTCGCAAAGGGATTGGATTGAAAAATTGTTGGAATTCCTGAGCTTTGTAAGCTGATTTTGTTGTCTTGTTTGGACAAGGCATACATACATGTTAAAAAAAATATTTGAATAGGTAAAGGGCAAATAAATGTATTATTAGTTGAGCATCAAGCTCCACTATCAACTATGCAAGATCAACCAGAGCCAAAAGAAAAATTACAGCCACAAAACAATCAAAAATTAGATGTAACTCCTTATTTAGAATTATTTAGAATGATAGATTTATTTGGATTGAGATCTGGTGCCCTATACAATTGTGGTTGAGATTGGAACTTAAAAAGTTCACTTTTAATCCCAGTCGTTACATCAAAAAACTTTTTTAATCTTTTAGCTTTTAATTTTCTACCCTCTCACTTTTTAACTTTTTTTCTCTTACAATTGCATCTCCCATTTATTCAGACTCCAGAGTGCAACTGGGTGAGTCGTGCCCCGTCTATCACGTCTGCAGGTCGTAGTGTCGTTGGACTTTTATTGCAAGCATCTATATGACAGCGTGGTGAGATGTGCAAGACGAGCTAACAATGAAGGGTGTGGACTTTTCAGGTTACAATTTTCTGACATGCATGCGGTTTCAGTGTTCTTGTTGGTGATTGGTGAGTACTCCTCTGTATTCAGGAAAAAGATACCCAGAAAAGTGATACTGAATAAACATAACTTCGATTGATTAGAAAGATAATCATTCTTAATCTAGTTCAATTGTAGACCTTTGAACTTTCCATGAGTTGATGTATTTAGTATGACTTCTTTGGTATTTTATTCCCCAAAAGATAGTGGAATGGTCACATACAAGACTTGCAAATTCAATGGCATAAATGCAATTAATCATTGGCGTTGAATTTCCTACTACTTAATCTAGATGAATTGTAGACCTTTGAACATTCCATGAGTTGTTGGTGGTCCATGGAATTCCATTAGTAGTAGGAAATTCAAGGCCGATTGTTGATTGCATTTATGCCATTGCATTTGCAAGTGTTCTTATTAGTGAGCACTCCACTATCTTCCAGAATAAAATACCAGAAAAGTTATACTGGATAAATACGACTTCGTCCTTATTAGAAAGATAGCCATTTAGTATCTGATTTGACTGTAGAACTTTGATTTGAACTTTCCATGAGTTTTGGTCCATGGAATTCCATCAGTAGTAGGAAATTCAAGGCCGATGGTTACTTGCATTTATACAATTATATCATTGCATTTGCAAGTGTTATTATTGGTTAGCACTCCACTATCTTCGAGAATAAATATTAGAAAAGTCATACTGGATAAATGCAAGATCATTCTTATTAGAAAGATAGTCATTTAGTATGGATCCTCTCCATTTGGAAACCTCTCCATTTGTCCATTTCATGGTTCAGATTTTATCTCCTAGATCTAACAGTGTACATACTACCACGTCATTTAAAATTTTAAATGATGTGGCAGTCTGTACACTGTTGGATCTGTAATATTTAATCTGGATCATGAAATGGACTCTCTCCATTTCATTTCAAATTGAAAGGATCCTATTCCATTCAGGATCTAGTTGAATTGTACCTCTGATTTGAACTTTCCATGAGTTTTGTCCATGGAATTCCATTAGTGGTAGGAAATTCAAGGCCAATGGTTAATTGCAGTTTTTAGAGATATATTGACCCATGGGGTCCAAACCTAATGTAAGTTCATGTATAGACCAAAATGAAAAATCTTAAACTTACTAGACCAAAATGAAGACAGCCTCAAGCTTTAAGGGTCAAAACAATAATTTAGTCTCTCCTTTTTTTAGTTAATGTTTGCGGAATAGGACCCTCTCCATTTGGAAACCTCCTCATTTGTCCATTTCATGGTTCAGATTTTATCTCATAGATCTAACAATGTATGCACCCAGAAGAGAAAAGTCATGGCTCTGTCACTACTTCTGTTTAATTTAATTGCCAGCAAATGTGCAATTTCTAACTTATTTTCTCCTTTCCAAAGAAAGAAACTATTATCATAGGCCTACAACAAAAATGGAACTCTTGAACATCTAAACAACGAGCAAGTAATACTTTCTATAATTCATTTGGATCTAGGTTTATGAAGTATAGTCAAGTTTATCATAATGATGTGATAATGGTTCATCCCAAGGGGTAACCGAGTGGTTGCTCCTGTCATCTTTTGTTCTTTTATTTTTACGAAAAAGCATATGGAAGCATGGCTTAGTACCTACAATATGTTCTGGCTTGTCTTGCCACATCTTCAATTGTTCTATGTTTTAGATGGTAATAGTTACATGGGTGCTCTCTAAATAATTAGAAGTTCTTAAAAGAAAATAAAATTAAAAAGTTCTATAAATCATGCTGCAAATTGAAATGGAACAATCCAAATCGAAACTAGAAACAAAAACAGAGGACAATAAAATTTCTCTTAAAACATTTGCGCATCAATCAGAGGTGGAACATCGACTTCAACAGTTCCTTCTAACATCTGAACAACCTTCTTCATAGATGGTCGTAGAGTTGGATTAGAACATACGCACCATACTCCTACCAAAGCCATCCTCTCAAACCTCTTGTAATCACTCAAAACTTCAGAATCATGACTCACACTGGCTTCTAAGTTCCCAGCTCTGACACAGGACAAAACCCAATCTGTTAGAATTGTGTACTCGACCTCCGTTGATTCATCACCTGGATGCAACTCCATGTGCTTTTTACAAAAGATAATCTCAAGCAACATGACCCCAAAGCTGTAAACATCCACCTTGGTTGTCACGGGTGCATTCTTGAGCCATTCTGGTGCAATATATCCCATTGTTCCTCTCACATTGGTGTCTGTTCGAGTTTGATCCTTCATCAGTAGCTTTGCTAAGCCAAAATCTGCTATCTTAGCAATGTTATTGTTGTCAAGAAGAACATTCTGTGGCTTTATGTCACAGTGGATGATCTGGGTGTCACACTCTTCATGTAAATATAACAAGCCTCTTGCAATTCCAAGAACAACTTCAGCTCTACTTTCCCAACTGGGTCTTTCTCCTTCCCCAAACAGGAAGTTAGATAAAGTCCCATTCTTCATTAGCTCATAAACCAGAAGCCGGTGATTATTCTCGTTACAATAGCCCAACAAACGCACAAGATTCCTGTGATGGGTCAAACCTATTACTTGTACTTCTGTCAGGAATTCCTTCTCACCTCGTTCAATCACTTTGTCCAACTTTTTAACTGCAACCTCAACCTCTTCATCTTGAAAGGTTAGAAACCCACTATAGACAGTACCGAATGCTCCTTGGCCTAGTATATTCTTGAACCCATTTGTCGCTTCTTGCAAGTCTTGGAATGAAAATGCCTTCAAGTTTATCTCCACTGCCTTCCGTTTTGGAGGCTGCTGCCGAACACGTATATAACGCTGAGCCAGAGGGTGATGATAGATAGCAATAGCTGCAAAGAGCACAGCAAGTATTGAGCATGATAAAAAGCTTGCTAACAAAACAGCATCGGATGGAGACTCCTTTTTAGCCTTATGGTCCGAACTGTTATTACTCTCCACAGGAACCTTTAAAAATGCCACCATATTATTAGTGGAAGGATTGCTTCTTCTACTATTCACCAAAGGAGTTCTCTTCTTGTAACAAATATTATTACCGCTGTTAAAAACAGCAGCCACACAGAAACAATCATCCGTCACTTCTTTCTTGCAGTCATCCTCATTTGTTTGTTCAATTCTCGCCAAATCGGCAAAATCAGAATTTGGGATATCAGCATCATTCATTGTCTGAATAGTGAAATTTGAAGAATTTGGTGCACAAAAATCCATCACTACATTCGGATAGCAACCTTTGGAAGGAATGTTTGGATCCAATGGTGAATAACCAGGCAAGCACGTGCAGTTGAATATTTTGTCATCAGGTGTAGTGCAAAAGCCATACACCCCACAAATATTGTCCACGGTGCAAGGCTTGGTAACGGCCTCCCACACAACAACCCATTGGCTGGCTCCATTTCCTTTATTGAAAGCTAATTGTTGGAAATTTCCTTTGTCATTGATAATTGCTCGGTGGTAGTAATCTTCAATAGGATTGGGAAGTACAGTGCTCGTCATATTGAATGCGGTTGAATTGTTGTCCACAAAAATAACATACATGAAAGCTGTGGTCTTGTTGAAAACTATGCTCACATTGCCTGTAGTTGCACTGAACCAATAAGCAGGATTACTAAAACGAAACGCAGATAGTAGAACGTTGCCATCAAGTTTTTGAATCTCCAACTTGAATCGGCCAGTAGAGTAGTCAACTGTGTCATTGGTATTGGAGTAGAGCTTCTCGCCCATCACCAAAGCTTGGCCTAACAAAATAGTGTTTGTAGGGAAATCAAAACTCTGCCAAATGATTCCTGTGGAAGAATTTCGCAATACGAAATTGCCATCATCTTGCATTGAAGCCGAATTTGTAGACGTGCCATTGTATATGAAAAGTTCAGTCCCATTTGAGTGTGTGAGCACGAGTTGGCCGGTGAGTGATAATTTGATGGTGGATCCTTTACCGGCTGGATCGTCACGATTTGCTGACCAAACCAGAGTTTTCTCTGAGATCTTATCAAACCAAATTCCAACAAGGTACTTGTTGGTGACAAGAGGGTAGAATCCAAAAGCAAAATCACCAGAGGGTGATTTCCATGAAGAATTTGATCCTGCAGTGATGTTGGAACCCAAGTGAATTGTAATTTTATTCATCTGAGCGCTAGAGCAAAGTAAGGAGAGAATGAAAGAAAAAAACCAGAGAAGAATTTTAGTAACAACCATTGTTACTATACGAGAGATTAGTGGGAAACAACCAAGAGAGGAAGGATATGAAAACTAAGAAATTGGAGAAAATGCAAACTTATGTGTATATGCATTCTTTACATAAACACACAAAAATATTATGTTAAGCAGTGTCTAGGATTGTTATATTGCTTCAAATATATTGACCTCAATTTTTTAATCAACTTTTAAAGTGTCTGGCTAGTTGGATTTGACCTGAGTCTCCAGTGAGTTGGCTTGGCATGGTAAAAATATAATGCAAAGTCAAAATTTTGGACGTGCATTCTTTTGGCTTTGTGTTAGTGGTCAGATTCTTTGTTATGTTTTTTTCTACTGAGAAATTATTAGATACAAACAACCACACATTACGGTTGAATCTAATAATCATCAATATCAATATCAACACACAATGACAGACTTCAGCTGAATTCTGTTATTTGGCATGCTTAGAATTTGACATGTGTTGAGATCTTTTTATTTATTTTATTTAAAAAATAAATATATGAAAGATAAAAAAACAAAGACCTTCAGCTGAGTTCTGCATTTAGCATGCTTAAAATTTGACATGTGCTGAGATCTTTTTATATATTTTATTTAAAAAAATATATATGATGAAAGATTAAGAAAAAATTAAGATGAAGATAAAGATTAAAAAAAATTAAGATTAAGATAAACATTAAGAAAAGATTAAGATGAAGATAAAGATTAATCTCTTCTAATTATAAATACACGTTAAAACCTATAATATTGCAAATATTTTGGATTCTTCTCTATATCATAAATAATTTTCTGTGTAGTTTCTTAATTTATTTTAATGATTCAATTGTTTTGGTATTTAGTAACACTAATATTCATAACTTTTTCAGGTGTTGTTGCTTACACTTAAATAGTTTCCATTGTAGAATTGACGATGAGTTCTCTTTTTACAAATGTTTTCTTTCTTTGGTTTAATTTTTAAGATTCTACCACATAATCTATGTATGTTTGGTTTCAAATAAATTTTTAATTAAAGATGTGAAAGACAATTAGGATTTACACTTAGCTTATATTCAAAATATTTTGGATAAATATATTTTGGTATCGAAAGAATTAGTAGATTTTGAAAAATTCAAGTAAATTCAGTTCTAATTAACTCATTGCTATAATTGGTCTTCAAATCTCTTTCACAGGGCTACTCAGAGCCATTTAGAGATAAAAAAAGGTTCAAGCTTCAATCTTACCTCATGAAAGAAATTCAAAAAGATAGAACAAAAATGCATAATACCTTCTAAAGATCCATCATCAACCCATTTTTTTTCAATAATATTGAAACATGTATGAGTTATTGACTTGGACCTCAATTTGTTCCTTTAAAATACTGATTTTTACATGACCGAATAAAATCAAAGAAAAATAGATAATTCAAGGAAAGGCAATAATAGCAACTGAATTATTATAGCTATAAATTAAAAATCGCGTGCATTGCATGGGTAATGCTAGTTTCTCCAGTTGACGGGCACCATACGACTATAAGAGTCGTGGATTGACTGGCAATGGTTTGAAAGAGATGAGCATGCTTCTAGGAAACACGGGGATAGTGTCGTGTACTCGTGTGTGGCCTACGAATAAAACTTGAAAAGTGAGTCATAAAATATTTATCATAAATTTTGACTCAAAATAGTTTGAAAGGTAAAGCTAACCAACCAGGGAAAGTATTCCATGGAAGCAATAATTTTGAAGAGAGATGGACATCATTGACCTCATAAATTCGGCAGGTCAATCTTACTTTTAGCGTTGTGGACTTGGTCCTAGTTAATGTGAAGAATTTCCAAAGGAAACTTCCAACTTATACCAGTCATGGATTTCTTTTGGATATGCTCATAAGAAATAGTTGTTCCTATGTTCAAAACGCCTAGTTTCACATAAACCTATAGTCAAAGTCTCAAGTCTATGTCGTATTCTTAAGGAAACCTGTAACACTCCAAATGGGTCTGGTCCCACATGAAGACTAAAATGTCTGTTCTCCTCATAGGTAATTTAATTTTGTGTTAACAAAAAATAAATAAAAGAAAATACATAATAATCGTTTTCTAATATATTTAAATTTAATCATCCATGATGTAACTCAATTTGTGTTTTTAATCTAAAAAATCGCTTATGATTGCTTCTATACTATTTTTTTTTTAATTCCCTTAAGCCAGACTGCCAAAGGCTATCCTAAATTCTTTTATATAAACAAAATTATATAGTCATATACTCTCTAGAACCTAATTTCAAATCCAAATTAAAAAAAAATAAAATAAAATAAAAAGTGAAATTGATGACTATGACAATGACAGAAAAATATAATAATGGGAAAATAAAAATAAAATAAAACCCAAAAAAAAAAAACTAACACGAAAAGAGCTTTCAATTTGACTCTTTCAAAACAATTCAGAATTTTATAAACTCACCAAAAATACCGGAAAACGAAAAAGATGATTTTCAAAATATAATTTATTTTCCATTATCTTAGCTATACCAGCACACAAAAACGTACAGAAAATGGGTAACCTCTATTTTCGTTGATATTTTTTAAATTTTTATTCTTATAATTAAAATTAGTAAATTAATTAAGAAAAAAAAAAGAAAAGGTTAAAAATATATATATATACATATCCCAAAATTTAAGCATTTTGTAGTAAAAAAAAAATTTAATAAGATCGATCATAAACTTTTCCTTTTTATGAAATTGATTCCAGAGAGAAAAAGGATTTGGGCAAGACGCTTTGCCCAAATTAATATCATGGGTAGTACTGAGGACTCCTTGGAGTGGTTAATTCATTCAATACAATAGCACCACTAGAGTTTAAGGAAGCATATATAGGTATGGATTAGTTGGCCATTTTTATATTTTAGGGTCTCTTTGGACAAACTTAATTATTAAGAGGGAATTGGGTGTAATTTTTTTTGAAAACATAACTTCAAATTAATATCTATACTACCTCAAAAAATATATATATACTATATAAAAAGATTTATTTATATATTATTATTATTAAATAAATATGTGGGCCAGGAGCATGGCCCCCTTGGTCCACAAGTAGTTTCAACTTGGGTTGCTCAGTCAAAATCGAATACAAATCTTTTATCCCATCCCACTTTTTGTGTTTTACTTTATGTTCCACCAATTAAAATATGACATGTGTATTTTTTTTTTCTTATAAAATAACTCAATTTTAAAATGAAAGTATATAAACTGGAATACAAAAAGTGGAATAAAAAAAATATATTTATCAAAATCCTTGATGTGATTCATCCTTCCAAAACTTTTACCCTCTACACCGAGCATTACAATGACAATTCTCTACCTGTTATTCTTTTGAAGGATTTCAAAGCCCTATCCGTTCAACAAAAAACACACACAATGAGCATTCTTAAATTGTTAAACTACATATTTTTTGTCCTAAAATTTGGTATACATTCAATTTTGGTCAGACTCAAATTTGATTTCTAAAATTTCAAAAAGTGAATACTATGGTCATTCCATCTATTTTTCTGTTTACGTGACTAACATGATACTTAGGCACTCCATTTTGAGTGACCAAATCAAACCAACCATATATTTAAGTGACCAAAATCGAAACCAACCCTTTAGAACAGGCGAAAATTGTTTCATTTCTTCAAATTTTAAGGATCAAATCGTAACTTTATAAATTTAAAGGACCAAAATTGAACTTGTACCAAATTTTAGATACGAAAAGTATGATTTATCCAAAATTAAAATTCACATAAAAATATTTTTACAAGAAATTCTAGCTAGCTAGCTACTAGGAAGGAATTCCATCGGCGTTGATTATATTAACATGTTTAGAGCATTCCTGTATGAGTAATGGGTTGCTTTCGAAATAATTTGCTGGTCGAAGCTTGAATCCACCGTGACGTGTAGGGGTCACTGGGAAACCTTCTTGGTATGGAACAACAAATAATCAAGAAATAATATTGTTCTGCCTTAATTGGTTAAGGTTCCATTTATAATTGAAGATTACAATCAAGATGAAGATCAAGCCTTACATGATAAAGATAACTATCAATTGAGTGCTCACATTATCTTAACAGGTAAGGAATTGTTTATCTTTATGGAAGTAACATGTTTTACATGGAAGATCCTGTTTGAGTAATGGGTTGCTTTCAAAATAATTCGCTGGTCGAAGCTCGAATCCTCCATGAAATGTCGGCATCACTGGGAAATCTTCTTGGTATGGAACGTGATGAAACCCTACTGTGTACCATAAAACTATATCTTTGTTGTCAATCGCTCTATTCCTGCACAAACCATTAATTGTCCTCTTAGACAACTTGATGAAAATACACTCCATTATGCGGATTTGTTAATTACGTTGTGCAATATTTCGTGCTTATAATTTATAAACATGTATGAGACTTATGGTGGATCCACATTATTACTTAACAAATTGAAAGCCTTTTCTTTTTATTTCGGTGTATATGAAGTATGAACTAGTGTCACTAGCTTGGTTGTATGAAATTTGACGATTTTGTTTGCAAGGGTTCAATAGAATGTGAGATTTCATAAAAAATTTTCACGAAGATTAGCAAGAAATTAGTATAGCTAAGCTAAATTACCTTTGGAGCAAAGGATCAAAATAGTGTATAAGGATTTTTTTTTTAATAGAATTTAAACACATAACATTCAGAGGCTATAATTTATAATTAGTTAAACATGTGCGTCAAGAGTTTTGTGACACGTGTTGGTTCTCTTATTGAGAAAAACTTATGCTGATTTTTAAAAGGGTAAAACTTTCGTCTAGTATACTAGATCAGATACGATTACGACACTTGGTCAAAAGTGGACATGTGTCCCCATTGTTTCCAATCTAGTATACTTTAGCACTAGACCTAAACTGAATCTATTTTAAGATTAGTTTTCTTTGCAAAAATTAATTTCATATCATAATGCTATAACTTGTACTTTACCTCTGGCTCCAATCGGCTAAACCATCATCTCCTCGGCTCCTATCAGCGTAGAACCCTCCAGCCCACCTTTCTAACTTGTTATAGGCAGTCACCACACTTGATACTTTGTATAAGCAGCCCTGATTTGCGGGTAATCATAATCAAATAAAAGAGAATTAACCGGTTGTCCAGTAATCAGTCGATAACCCACATGATTTCCAAGCCTTGTCTTCTTGTTGGGATTCACTACTAACAACTCGGCTGGCTCCAAGCCGAGTTGGATCCTAGCCTCAGCTTCAGTTTTGGCAGTTTTTTTAACTACTGTCCAGTAACTTTTTCTTGGTGAAGTGACGCTTGTGCTCTGATGCGATACTTTTGCTGTTTGTAACTTGGTTTTGACGAATGAGTTGTCGTTACCGTCAACATCAAGGTCAAGATAATATGTGAGGAAGTGGTCGTGGTGTACACCCACAGTGTTTTCTGCTATTAAGGATCCGTACACATTTTCTATTATTTGGTCGGTATTTGTGTATGACGTGGCCTTCATTAACGGAATACCTGTCAGATCCACCTGGAAAAAAAAAATGCCAAATATTTTGAAGTGTGCATTTACATTTATTTTATTGAGATAATAATAAGGTTAAATCCAAAATACATCCATCAAAATTGGATGAATTATCATTTTTATCCCGTTTTAAAAAAAATCATTAAACCTTAACGTTTCTGGTTAAGATGATCTTTCCATATTTAGCGTTGTATCATGTATGTGAAGAATGACCGCTTTAAAGATGAAAAAGACAATTCACCCAAGTTTAAGCCTGTGTTTGGATCCTCTACTTAAAAGTGATTTCACGGATTTTTATGCATAAAATGCATTCTGCAAAAAATCTGAGGTGTTTGGTTGGGATTTTGGAAAATACAAAATGTATTCTAGGCAAAATGCATTTTGCAAATTCTCATTTCTAGAGCAGAAGTCAGAATCCAAAATATTTTAGATTCTGATTCTAACTTCTACTTTTAATTTTTGCTAAAGTAAATGGAACCCACTTATAACAGTTTATTACTTGAAGGACTCTTTTTTCCCTTGCTTAATTTTTCTCTTCTTTTCTTTTATTTTCCTTCCCCCTCTTTTGTTTCCTACTTTTTCTCTTTTTTTTGTTGTGTTTCCTACTTTTTCTCCTTTTTATTTTTTATTTTTATCATAAATGGTTTGTGTATATCTCTATTACACACACAATACACATTTCTCTATATTTTTTTATTACATTGTTCAAATTTTATAAAAATATGTGCAAAAAGATGTGCACAAATCATTATCTATTTTTTTTATTAGTAAACATTAATTTAAATCACAACGTAATACTTTATTTCTTTATTACATTGTTAATTTTGTATTGGTAATAAATGTATTTTTAACCTTGTATTGAGATATTTAAAAAAAAATGTTAATTACATAATGTATACTAATAATATATTATTTAATAAAAAGAATGCATTCTATAAAATACTAACCAAATATAATTTCTTTTAGCATAATCACTTCTTATAAATAATTTCAATATTTTACCAAACGCACTATTTTCAGCAAAATGCATTCTCGAGAATACATTATAGCAAGAATGCATTCTCTAAAATGCATTCCCAAAATAGAGGATCCAAATGCAGCCTAAAAAGATGTAACTTCGATTTTAGCCATAAAATTAAATTGAGATTCACATAGCTACACCAAATTAAAAAATAAATAAGGATAAGACTTTATTGGCCTAACAAGTTAAACTGACTTAAAAGTAAGAATTAAAAAAGAAAAGCATATTCCTTTTAACAATTGCTAATAACTTTTTCAGAAGATATGTTTTTTCTTTCTTCAAGAATTGTTAAAATAACAAAAAGAAAGTAGAACCTTATTTCCCAGTCCTTGAGTACTTTGGAATTGCTACTTGAATTAACGCATAACTTGAAAACCTCAAAACCCAAAAACCTAGGCCTAAATTTCATATGATCCGTGGACCGTGAGGTGGGCTTTGGGCTGTGTAAATATGAGACAAATGTGGGCTTATTTAGACATTACCAACATGTAATTTACTTTTCACAATCACAAGACGAATACTTTTTGTATGACAAAAAAGACGAATCTTACCCCAACTTTGATGGTTCCACTTTGTTTGAATTCCCAATCAAGAATATAATCATAATTACCCACAGTAGCCACCATTCTAACCACCAAAGAAGTTTCCGGCTCCCCACTTCTTATCTGCAAGACCAGCCACTTTATGTTAAAGAACAAAAATTAAAGGAAAAAAATAAATAAATAAATAAATTCCAAACAAAAACACAGCTAGATTTTCTTACCACTTTGCCAGGAACATTAATTTCAGTATGTCTCCAAGCTAAATTACCAACATACCGCTCAAAAATGCAAATAGCCCTTGGTACTTTTTGTGCCTGCCCATCTGCCCCAACCATGTACCCATCAATGAATACAGCATTCCCGGGGCAATCAATTAATGGCTGTAACGTATCAGCTGAGCGCCCAAATCAAAATTCACCAATGTCCATGAAAGTCCTAAAATACCATTCACTTGTGGGATCCATATATGGAACAAATGTCTCAGATACATGTCCTCTATATAGCACACTCCTAAACTTCCTTTTCCTTTCATCAAATATTGAAGCTGTTGATATGATAACTCCTGCACGAGCATTGAATGCCACATGGAAATTCCAATTACCCCATTTAACCATTTGGCCCTCAATGCTGAACCCACCATTTGTAATGTTACAAGTAGTAGAATTAGGCTTCCCTTTTGTTGATTGAAAATCAGTACCTTCAGCTTTAGGCACGGGTGCTCTAAGTCTATCAGTGTACTTTATAATTTTCATTGAATCAACATCAACTATTATACTTATTCCCTGAATGGGCCTTGCAAACACATTAACCGAACCTCCGCGATAAAAGCTAGCAATTTTGAGAGTTCTTTTTGTAATATGTTCCCCAAACCAACCTACTGTAAATGGTACACATGAAACTTCACTCAAATTCAAGCCCCTTCTCAGAATTGACTTCTTGAATTTGGGATACTTCAAAGGCAGTTTGCTAGCTCGAAAAAGTTCACTAAAAGTGAGAGGAGGATAGCCATAACCAGTGTAGACTTGGTCAGATATGATTGAGCCAATGGTTAAGTCTACAATGAGTTCATAGGTCTCACCTTTTGTTCGAACGACTACCTTTGCTTGACGATTAGGCCTGATTTCTTTACTTGAAGAAAGCCACTTGAGTACATCTTCTTTTTCTGGTTCTTCAACATCAACAAAATGAAAAGTAAGGTTAGGAAATGAGGCAAGGTGAGACTTCTGAATTATGAGCCTTATTTGGTCAATTTCTGCAGGATTGAGAGGGTCTAGGGGGTGATAAAGACTAGACACGAAGTAACATTGTAGGAAAAAAGCTAGAACTAGGAATGGAATTTTCATGGATGCTTTGCTGCTTTATGAACTAAAAGAAGAATTGATTGAGCTTTGGTGATATCAAAAACAACCCAACATTCGGAACTATATAACAAGGCACATTATAATTTATTCTACCACCACCTCTCCTATATGATAGCTGCATTTCACATTGAATAAAGGCTGCCGTAGCTTTAACGTTGCAATATACAATTTCTTAGACTTCGTCTGTAAGCACGAGTTACACGGCCGCTTGAATTTTCCAAGTCCTTTTCTTGCATTGAGAGCAAGAATAAACGACTAGTTCTGCTTTTGCTTTACTAGTGAAACGAATTGTTAACGTGCTCCTCTTTACAACTCTTACCTCTTTGGGAATGAATCACATGTCGACACCCGTAAAAAAGTTGAATTTGAATCGGCTGCTGTTCCTTGAAGACTTGACTGGAAAAGATCAAAGAAATTAAACCGTCTAGAATTTTGGGGACTAAGAATATGAAATTTGGAAGTTGTTTTGAGCAATCATTAATCGTTGACTGCTTAAAGTAGGAGATTAATAAATTAAGGAGTTGGTGTAAAAGTACTTATTATGCAAATAAAAGAACAAGACTAATACAAATATATATACTAGTACACACAGAGTGGTTACGAATTGGTCACGAAGTGAAAAACCAAAGAAAACTTCCAAAAAGGAAAAACCATGTCCCGTAAGAAAATCACTAAAAAAAGAAGCAGTTACGTAGAGTCATACATACTTACAAAACAGTTGTAAATCCATGTACCGTAAGAAAATCACTAAAAAAAGAAGCAGTTACGTAGAGTCATACATACTTACAAAACAGTTGTAAATAGGGATGGCAATGGGGCGGTATGGGTCGGGTTTCGACCCGCCCTGATCCGACCCGCCCCGTTTAGAGACCCGCCCCAAAAAACCCATTTACTGCCCCGCCCCGTCTGTTTTAACGGGTACCCGTTTAACCCGCCCCGACGGGTACCCGACCCGATTCTTTTTTCTTTTCTTTTTGTTTTTTTGGTAGTTGGCACCAGACCCGGATGGACCCAACGATCCGCTTGTCGCGGTTCAGCCAGAGCCCACGGTCACGCATCACAAAAGCTGCCGGTGGTCTGAATCAAGCTTTGAATCAAGCTCGTCGGCTTGGGTTTGGCCCTGGTTCTGGCTCTGAATCAAGCGCTGCCGGTGGTCTGAATCAAGCTCGTCGGCTTGGTTTGGCCCTGGTTCTGGTCCGACGAACCACGTCGCGGAGTAGCGCTGGTCTTCCATTCCCAGATCCGTAGCACGAGTTCCGATGAGAGTTGCTGGTGAGGCCGCCTCCGGAAACGGCGATTCGGGTCAGTTTTTTTTTTTTAATAGTTTGGGTCAGATTCGGGTTTTTTCAATAAAACCCGATCCGTTTAAAACCCGATTAAAACCCGTTTCAGTAAAAAAAAAACCCGATCCGATACTCTCTTACATAAACGGGGCGGGGCGGGGCGGGTACGCACGGGTCGTGGGTTTACTGCCATCCCTAGTTGTAAATCCAGAACATCTAGAATCTCCTCTTAGTAACCTAAGCAACCACAATCCCTGGCACTCCAAGAGACCTCCCAACGATTTTGCTGAGTGAACCTCACTGGATTTCAACAATTATAGAAAGTATTTCACTCAGCTCAATTATCTCACTCTCACGGTGCTTTGCTCAAAATGGAAGAAACAACAAAGACCCAAGCTTTGTTTATGTACACCTTCTGCCAGCCCACCAACAAGCAAGGTCGACCTTCAAATGTTTTATTCAAAAGAATCATGACCTTAATTTTCAAACCAAATCTAGGCCTTTCCTTCTGCTTTATCAAATTCCATCCTAGCCAAAAGATTAGTTCAATCCACTTGCCCACTTGCAGGCTATTAAATGCAAGGCAGATGGGATTATTAAGACATAGCACCAAAAGTCATCCTTTACAGGCAGATCTCGGGTTGCTCTTTAATTATAGGTGCTAAAATAAAATTTTCTTCAACTTTATTTTCTTTGTAATGGCAGCAACAACAACAACATATTACAATGTCACGGATTTTTTTAAATCCTAATACAATCAATATAATAAAAAATAAAACCCAAACTCGTTGAGACGTTGTCAAATACACCGCCAAAGTCTGGGACAAGTCGCCCAGGCTGCCAAAGACACCATCAGAGACGCCAAATTATGGAAGCTCTGACCAAATTACAACACCTACACCTACAGATATTGCAAAGCTTGAAGCTGAGGTAATTTGGTCATGTGCCCTTCCCATAACTCAGAACTGCAACATGGCTCCCCGCATAAGTGTCCAATTAAAACGACAACTCTAATTGGCCATGGATGTATCTGGAGATCCAAAATTTGTTGGCTACTGCTACTACTACTGCTACCACTCCAGCAGTATCTCAACAAGTTTGGACTATAATTTGCACGGCAAATAGACACGTATCCTATTACAATAGATAGAATATAAAGTGGAACACAAAATGTGGGATAGAATATTTGTATTCCGGCAACTTTGGGCTTTAATTATTTATCATATTGATTGAATCGAGTTTATAAGGGTGTGATTATGTGCATTAGCACCGATTCTTTTACTTACAAAATTTGTTTACACCATTTCTTTATTAAATTTAATCAACGGACAAAGATACCATATTATGGCATGATAACCCCATGTTCAGGTTGCAGGTATGCTTGGAGATGGGCTAGGTGCACAGTTTCTTTGAAATAATTTGCTGCAATATGATTCATTAGATTCATTACTGATCATTCTTCAAAAGTTCAGATTGAATTGAGAAATAAGGGATCTCATCCCATCCCATTAGCAAGCAGCTTCACAGAGGTAGTTTTCTTTTTCTTTTTCTTTTCTTTTTTTAATTGTTCTTCAACAGTGAAGCATAATTTTACGTGCACTTCAAGCACAATCCAGTGATTTAGACCAAATTTAAAAGGGAGCAATTAAGCCACTTGACATCTTGAGGTGGTTTTACCTTGAGCACTGGATTGCTTTCAAAGAAATTTGCTGGCCTCAGCTTAAACCCGCTACTCAGTGTAGGCATCAATGGAAAATCTTCTTGGTATGGTACATGATGAAACCCCAATGTGTACCATACCACAATGTCCTTGTTTTCTATCTCCCTGTTCCTGCATTAACAATATTTAACAAGAAGGACTATTATGATAGTTAATTAATACAAATCCTTCCCTTTTTGTACTCCATTTTATATTCGATCAATTACAATTTACTATATGTTATTTTTCTTTCTTTACGTGCACTTCAAATTCAAAGACTAAGTCGGCTACTTTAATAGTAGGACTCATCCAATTTTATAGACCAATGAAAAAGTCATTGCATTAACAAATCTCCATCTTTACTTGAGTTTGGTCAAGTCTCATACATAAAACTTTCTCCTAGACACACCCATGGATGTAGGTTTTAAGCCAAACTACGTAAATCTTTGTGTTTCCTGTGTGATAGACTATTCTATTTTTCTATTTCTATTTAGCATAAACCCACTATTATTTAAATACACACAATAAAGTGAAATATAAAAAACTTGAAAAAATATATTTATTCAATAATTAACCCATAACAATCACGATTAAAACTCATCTGAGCGTACCTGTGACTCCATGTGGCTAAGGTGTCATCCCCTTGGCTTTGATCAACATAAAGTCCCCCAGCCCATTTTTCTGACTTGTTATATGGTATGACCCAAACGTTGTACTTAGTGAAGGCTGCCCTAATTTGGGAGTAATCAGCGTCTGATAAAAGTGGACCCACCCCTGACCCAAGGATTAGACGGTAGCCAAAATGATTTCCCATTTTTGTCTTTTTGTTCGGATCACAACAAGCAGCTCAGCTGCGCTTGAGCCAACCTTGATCTTTGCATCTGACTCCGTTTTAGCTGTATTTCTAACAACCTTCCAATAACTCTTCCTAGGTGAGTTGTGGTCAAGCACTTGGGTTGTTTGCAAATTGGACATGGAAAAGGAGTTGGCATCACCATCCACATCAAGATCAAGGTGGTAGATAAGGAAATGATCGTGGTTTACACTGATGGTATTTTGTGCTAATAGTGTACCGTAGACTTCCTCCTCTATTTGGTCTTTGTGAGTGTATTTTGATTCCCTCACTTCTAGCAAACCAGTTAGCCTAACCTGTTAAAAAAAAAGAAAAAATCATTTATTATTTAAAATAAGAAATAAAAAAATCAAACTAGTAGCCTCCGATTTATGAGGTGTGGTTCTTATTAGAGGTATGCACAATCCAAGCTAATCTGCAAGCTTTAAAATAACCAATTCAAACCAACCTACACCAAATTGGTTTGGTTCAATTTGGACTTATATCATCAAGCCTACGACACCATTTATCTTCAATGGTATATTTGGGCTCAAACACCCAAAGGCTTATCTTTATATTACATACTTCCATATTTGGGCTCAAAATATTTAAAGACCCACACTTATATTTCAATCCTTTCAAAAACAAAACCTTTTTCATTATATTTGGGTCAAAACATTCAAAGGCTCATAATATAAAACTTTGCGAGAGAATACGAGATATAAAATAAAAGAGGTGAGGTAGAAATTTTTTGGGTGTGGGATGATTGATTAGCAAATTTTTTTTCAACCTAATTATTCAAGTATGTGGCATTGTAAGATTAAATTTAACATGTCAGATTTGGGTCGTATAGAGATTAGTAATAATGATTTACCTTGACAATAATTGAGCCACTTCGCTTGAATTCCCAGTCTTCCCAGTCTATTATGTAGTCATAGTTGCCCACAGTTGAAACCATCCTGACCACCAAGCTCACCTCTGGCCTAACCTCCCTTACCTGCAACATCACCACCCCAATCTCATTCCCACATAAACCACTAGAAATTTAATTAGCAAACCTCTAAAACCTATTAAATTCTTTACTTTTACTTACTATTTTCCCTGGAATAGCATTCTCGGTGTGACCCCACATTATATCTCCAGCATAGCGTTCAAATATGCAAAAGATATTATGCATCTTTATTGGTTTCCCATTTTGGCCAGCAACGTACGCGTCCATGAACATTGCATTTTTAGGGCAGTCTTTCATTGGTTCAAGTGACACTGCACATAGACCGAACCCATATTCACCAGCATCAAAAAATGTCCTATAGTACCATTCTTCATCTAGATCCATATATGGCACGAACAGCTCTGACACAAACCCTTTATATAACACACGACGAAATTTTTTCTTCTCCAAGTCGTAAATTGATGCCAAAGAAATTATTGGACCTGCTCGCATGTCGAAACTTATATGAAAGTCCCAGTTTGCCCACCTGATCAAAGAATGACAAATGCAAATTATTGGAGCATTAACTACATTAATTTAAGTTAAGCTATGACTACAACGGAATAAATTGATATCTTATAGGAAAAAAAAAAAAACTGTTTAATATCAAGAAAAGAATTTCCATACAATATGTCTAATATATTTTTTATTAAGGCTTTCCAATTATCACATAAAATTCAATTTAGTTTGTTAACTATTAATTA
The DNA here is from genome assembly GCA_907173295.1 of Fagus sylvatica. Classification (NCBI taxonomy): domain Eukaryota; kingdom Viridiplantae; phylum Streptophyta; class Magnoliopsida; order Fagales; family Fagaceae; genus Fagus; species Fagus sylvatica. The sequence goes on from OU015772.1 coordinate 6,250,510, forward strand.
GGGTAAAACTTAGGTACAGTTCCTTAGGTCAAGTACATTAGGTTCCTAGTTGAATTCAAATACATTGAATTTAAATATTCTTGGAAAAGATAACATTGTTTGTGTTTCATTGGTTAATACAACTATGTGTTTGAATTCAATTGGAGAACCTAATGTACCTAACCTAAGGAACTATACCTAAGTATTACCCAATTAATTATATCAATTTAGTCTCTTAAGTTCTTACCTATTAATGAAAGACACATTATAAGGTTGTTAAGGAAATTCAATTAATTAGTAAAATTGAAATGGAGAGAGGAGAATCATGGATGACATTGATTAATCTTGAAAGTGGAGTGACTATGACATAATTATTCAATCTTGAAAGTGGGGTGACTAAATTGACATAATTAATAATTGAAGTACTAAATTGAACTTTATCCAAATATTTAAATAAAAAAAATTAATAATTTTTTTTCCCATTGGGAAAATTACATTTTAAACCCTATAGTTTAGGGGGAGTAACAAGTTAAACCCTATAGTTTCAAAAATAACAAATTAAATACCGAAATTTCAAAAAATAACAAATTAAACCATATAGTTTCAAAAGTAACAAATAAATTTCAACTTTTAACTTAAAACTAAAGGTAAACAGTAAAATTTCAATAAATAAATAATTTGTGAGAATATTTCTTAATGAGATTCTTTTTTTTTTCTTTTTTTTTTTGGCAAGGATAGAAGTTGAACACAACCTTCTTTTCATTTAAAAAAATTCACATGATTGGTGAAATATCGGTTTCACATAAATCTATCATTCTATTATGTATTAATTATAATATGTCAACTAATGAAAATAATTGTAAGAAAATATTATGTCAATAAAGTTATTCTCACTGTTCATGTTTGCCTCAACCACACATATTCAATTGGGGTAAACTTTATATATAATTACTTTGGTTAAACTTAGTTAGATACATTAAGTTTTCCAATTGAATTCAAACACATTTTAACTTTTTAAGTATAAATTCAATGATTTGATTTAAAACAAATATACTTGCTAAGAAATAAAGTTTTACTCTTCCAATTGAAAGTGACCTTTTAAGTAGAATTTAGCTATAAACAATTTGTTGCTCACAACTACAAACTAATTAACTATGGTAACTCATAAGAATCATTTACGTGTACTTTTAGTCACATGATATATTTAATAAATCATGTAACTTGTTTAAATAATAAATATAGATGGTCTTATGAGTTACCCCATAGTTAATTTATAATCTAGAGTTCTAAACTACAAACTAGTTTCCAGCTAACCTCTCTCGTTATTACTTACACCTTCAGCAACAATAGAAACTCTCACCAATCACCATTAGAAAAGGAAGTAAACCATGATACGGGCCCACCTACTACACATGGGCCAAAAAATGATGTGGTCCTTCACCCAGATGTCTTTTTTATATGGGTCCGGTTAACGGATGCCCTTAGGGCATCCGTTAAGGAAGCTCTTAATATTAGTTTTTATTGGGAATAGTCATAATTTTATCGGGCTTTTTGTACTCCATAATAATTTTATCTTTTATATTAGTTTTTATTAGGAGAAATGCAACTTTTTGTATTGAAAGTTGTTTATTTATTTTTTTTGTTTATTCCATAAAGTCAACCTTAGGCATCTGTTAACAAATTCCTTTTTATATTTATATAATTTTTTTTTTTTAGTTAAAACCTATAGAACCAATAAACATCCTTACCTAACTCTGTGTCCTTCTATCTTGGAAACTTGGGCCGTCCGGTTGCACAACAGTGATCCCATTCAAATGCGGCCCAAACGGAGGTTTCTGCACTAATTCTCTATAGTCCGTCCCATCTACCTTCGGCATCGGCACCGTTATTCTATCCCAAAACCCAATGATCTTCATCTCTTCAAGATCAACGGTCACTGTTACTCCCTCTAACGGCCTCATGTACAAATTAACGGTCCCATCTAAATAAAAGAACATAACTTTCACTACCCTCTTGTTCTTGTTCTTGTTCCTACTACTCTCTCCGTACCATCCCACAGTGAAACTCCCACACACAATTTCCTCAATCTTCAGGCCTCTCTTATTAACCGAGGCCACAAACGGTTTGTAGCTTAGTGGCAAAGTGTTTGCTACTATTTGTTCCTCAAAAGTGAGCAAAGGGTAGCCGTGGCCTTTGTAAATTTGGTTGGATATGATGGAGTGGTTGGACAAGTCTACGATGATTTCGTGGGTTTGATGGTTTATATAGGCTATGAGAAAGGCTCGACGATATGGGATTTTTGTGGTGGAAGGGTTTTTGAGCCATGAGAGGAGGGTTGGTTTGTCTGGATCGTCTAAGCCTACATACTGGAAGGTAAGGTTGTGGTTGGAGCTCGGATAGGAGTGTGTGAGTATGGTTTGGACTAGGTTACTCTGGGGAGTTAAGGGGTCACTGAACTTGAAAATTGAAGCATGGCTAGCTTAGTGGATAGGAGGACTTTGTGGTGCATGAAGAGTTGATGGATTTTGTGGTACCTACTATCCTCCACTTCAAATCCCCAGCCTTTTGTGTGGCTTTCTCGGATTATGACCAAATTTTAGTTAATTAATTTAAGATTTAATTACTTAGAATCTTTGTCTCTTGTTTCATGGTCCCTAATTTTAAATATTTCTTTAGTCCTCATTATCCTCATGCAATAATTCAATTCTTGTCACTAACGAGAAATTATGACATTTTGACCAAACCAATAAAATTAAATACAGAAATTTTCATTTATGCAAAATTATCACTTGAAAATCTTACGAGTGTAAATTCCCTAATGCAGAAAAATATGAAAATATGGAGAACATTTATGAAAATTATCACCTTACCCCTAATGGGAAAAATTGAAAATATGGAGAACAGAAATGGGGTGTCTACCATTGGTATTTGATAGTAGTTTGTTTGGTACTTAGTTGTTAACTAATCACAAATGAACTTTTGGATAATTTGTGTTGAAAAAATAAAGTATACTTCTTTAGTTAGTAGAGATCTAGTAAACGTGGAATATACAAATTATTTTAAGTACTTATTTACGGTTATTATTCTTTTGAATTATTTTTTTCAATAAAAAGTAGCATTATTCAAATTTTTCAGGGTGTTCATTATAAAATTTGAATATAACAAAAAAAAAAAAAATCTTACATGAATTTGCGGTTAGAAGAATTATTCTATTTAATCATCATGTTTATCTTATTAGAAGATGAATTTTCGGTTAAGTGATTTCTTTAATAAAAAAAAAAATAAAAAATAAACTATAAAGCATAGTGATGTGCATAAATAGACAAAAAGAATTAATTTAATTAAGTTATATGATTAATTAAATTATCAATTAAACTTTATTTCGTTTTTATATTAATTACAAAGCCACAAGCCACAAAGTCAAAACACAAACAACCAAATAAATAAACCATAAATTAATCAAAGCAAAACCACACAGTGGACACAGTGAAACTGTGAATTGAAACAAACAAACCATCAATCAAATCTCACTAGTTGTTGTTATTTGGGCTTATTTTGTTATTATGGTTGTTGTTTGATTAATTTTTTGTTATTATTTGAGCTTTTTTTTCCTGGGTTATGGATTGAGTTTATTAGGATAAGGGTGTTCAAAATTTATTTGAGGGTGTTCAAAATTTTATTTAAGGGTGTTCATAACAATACTTATATAATTTTTTTTTCCCCTTTGTTTTTAACACTTCAGTGTGCAATTGCAAACCCTCCTCTGTACGTGGCGCCGCCCCTGCATGTTACAATCTTCGATCAAATCCATCAAACCATTCCATCAATCCTATGTAGGATTCTGATCCTAACATAATGGTGAGAATTAACGCAAAGCCAAACCACACAAGAACTAGAACAAAATGGAGTGCATAAAACGGAAATATATAAATGGTTTGTTCATTAAACTTGCTAAGGTTGAAAGTGGGACTAAAATTCCCACTCATTCAAATGTAAACATAACTCTACTTATTTCATGTTCTCATCTCATTTTATTCTAAATAAACTGGCATACATAGTTGGCTCTATGTACTTAATCTTGAATACATGTGGAAGCCAAATGCGTACAATCAATAAACTAATAGTTTTGATTGCTTAAAACATGATCATATACCTGCGGCGGGATCCCAACTTCCATTGTTCCTTCCAACATTTGTGTCACTTTCTTCATAGAGGGTCTTAGAATCGGATCCGGATGAATGCACCATGATCCCACCAAGGCCATTCGCTCAAACCTCTTGAAATCGCTCAATACTTCTGGGTCATGCCCCACCACCATCTCTAGCTTCCCTGAAATCACACAACTTAGAACCCAATTTGAAAGAATTAGATCATCCTTCTCACTCTCCTCCTCAACCCGGTTCAATTCTATGTGCCTTCTTCCACAAATTATCTCAAGTAGCATCACACCAAAACTGTAAACATCCACTTTGGAAGTTATAGGTCCCATCCTTAGCCATTCTGGTGCCATATATCCAATTGTTCCTCTAACATTAGTGTCAGTTCTAGATTGCTGTTTATTCAAAAGCTTGGATAACCCAAAATCAGCTATCTTTGCAGTATAATTGGCATCAAGTAGCACATTCTCGGGCTTCATGTCACAATGTATGATCTGAGCCTCACATTCTTCATGCAAGTAATGTAAGCCTCTTGCTATTTCAACAACCATTTCTGATCTCTGATGCCAAGTGGGTCTCACCCCCTCTTTAAACAGAAAATGTGACAATGTCCCATTCGGCATTAGCTCATAAACTAAAAGTCGTTGATCATTCTCAACACAAAATCCCAATAGTCTTACCAAATTCCTGTGATGGGTGCGACCAATTATTTTGAGCTCTGTTGTAAATTCCTTCTCACTTTTCTCACCACCTTTCTTTAGCTCCTTCACAGCGATATCAATCTTGGTATCCTCTGAAGTTAGAGTACCACTGTAAACTCTTCCAGAAGCACCCTGACCTAGGCTATTATTAAACCCATTTGTTGCTTCACGCAGCTCCTGCAATGTGAATTCTCGAAAGTTAACCCCAATAGTCTTTGCAACCGACCGTTTTTTCTTCAATAGATTTCTAGCTGCAGGATGATAGAACAAGGCAAGTACTCCAAACAGGAAAGCAAGAGCAGTACTAATTATAAGGCCAACTACCAATAGAACCCGTTTATCAAAATTCTTCCTTTTTGGAAGACCTGGCTCATCACTCTTCTTCTTATTCAGCACCTTGATGAATGCTACTCTACCTTTGGATGAAGCACTCTTTCTTGCACTTAGCAAAGGCATCCTCTTCTTGAGACATGTAGAATTCACCCAGGAAGCAGCCAAGGTATAACAATCATCCAAAACAGCCTTCTTGCATCCCTCCACATCAACATTTCTCAATTGACCCAAATCTCCATCATAGACATTAGGTGGGAAATCAGCATCATCAATTACGGTCATGCTAAAGTTCATCATTGAAGGGTCAATGCAATAATCCACCACGTTTTCCAAGTAGCATCCTTTTGATACATCGCTTGGATCTATTGGCAGATATCCGGGTAAGCAACTACAGCTCATTGTTTCATCATCTGGTGAATTGCACATGCCGTTTTGGCCACATATGGAAGTCACGAAGCAAGGGTCGTTATTGGCACTCCACACCCTTTTCCATCCACCGCCATTTCTTTTATGGTAAATGTACTGTCGGAAATTGCCATGATCTTCAACCGTTGCTCGGTGGTAGTAGTCTTCAACTGGGCTTGAAATGTTCTTTGTTATTGGGTAAATGACATCATTAGCACTATTGACAAGGTACATGGAAGCACTACGATTATCAAAGACTAGACTCACATTTCCTCCAAAGGTTTGTGTGGTCCAATAACCTGTGTCAGCGAAATGGTAGGCAGAGAGCACCAAATTCCCATCTTTCTGCACTTCCAGCTTGAAATCCCCGGTTGAGTAATTTGAATTTCCTTTTGCATTGGAATAGAGCTTTTGGCCTTGAACGAGAACTTTCCCCGGTAAGAGTGTGTCTGTTGGTGAATCAAAGCTCTGCCAAAGGATTTTTGAGCTTTTATCTCTCAAGACAAAGTTGCCATCATTTTCCATGGTGCCTGAACTTGCAGCAGCTCCACTATATATTGGTGGATTACTACCATTAACATATGCAAGAACAAGTTGTCCCGCATTAGTCAATTGGATTGATGATCCACGTTCTACCGGGAGGTCACGGTTGGCTGACCAGACTAGTGTTCTCTCTGGAATTCTTTCAAACCAGATCCCAACAAGGTAGAGACCGCTTTGGAGAGCGTAGAATCCGAATGCAAAATCACCGGAGAGGGACAACAAAGTAGCATTGGATCCAGCAATGATGCTGGAATTACCTAAGCTTATGTTGGGAGAAATCTGGGCATGTAAGCCACAGAAATTCGAAAATAGCATTAGAACACAAGGAATAATTATCCTTAGAGCCATTGTTAAGTGCTGTGAGAATCTAGATAAGGATATATATTTATAAGGACCTTTTGTAAAAAATAAAAATAAATTATAAAAAAGTTTTATGTGGTATAAAACATGAGCCTTAATGCACACTTGCACAGTCCCAGCCGATTATCATTCCAACTCAGCTCCACTTACTCCCTCCATGCATATGAAAAGTCATATCAAATCTATAATGAGATAGAAGACCTTAATCTCTAGCACTAGCCACTAGTATAGAAACTTCATAGTTTCCATCTCCTTGTGTAAAGGCCACTAGTTGCACTGAAGGGGTTTCTCTCCTCTTAATATCCTTTTACTCTTTCCTGGAATGACTGTAACTTCAGCAATGAGATGGTCGGGGTGGATTTAAGGCTTAGTGTGGGCTGGGATGGGAATTTGGTCTGTGTTTGCAAAGAGCTGAAGTGTTTAGCTGTATATATATTTTTATGAAACTGATACATAAGGTCATTTTCGAATATTAAGAATTTAAGACTTGAGATCCTAAATGGCCAGTCAGCTAGAGACCAATCTATTTGTCCATTGGACACAAAAGGGTGTCAAATGGGTGTGAGTTTGAGTAAGTAATAAATGGGTTGGGTCCTAAAAAACCAATTACTCATTTAGACTCATTTAACAAAATATGTATCGCCCATACCCAACCTAACCCAATAAAACCCAACCCACCCATTTACTTAATTATTTTATGTATGTAAATGGTGAAAATATTTTAAAACTTCTAAAATGATAAAAATGCTCATAAAAATGAAAACAAAAAAATGCTCTCAAATGATCAATAGGTGGGTTTGGGTAAATTTGTTAGATGCCCAATAAGCAACCCAATTAAATCCAACTTAATTGGACCTAATTAGGTCAGTACCCATTTACCCATTTATTAAATAAGTGGGTTTGGATGGGTAATTAGTGAGTGGGTTTGGGTGGGTTAATGGGTTTGGGCATATTTTGCCACCCCTGCATAACATATCATAAATCACAAATCTCTAATTTGAAATTGCTCAACTTGGTGGAATGTCCCATAAATGAACCCTTTGAGCCGCTCATGAATATTAGATTTCCATAATTTGATTAATCCTCCTTTAGCAAAGGGATTGGATTGAAAATTTGTTGGAATTCCTGAGCTTTGTAAGCTGATTTTGTTGTCTTGTTTGGACAAGGCATACATACATGTTAAAAAAAATATTTGAATAGGTAAAGAGCAAATAAATGTATTATTAGTTCAGCATCAAGCTCCACTATCAACTATGCAAGATCAACCAGAGCCAAAAGAAAAATTACAGCCACAAAACAATGATGTAACTCCTTATTTAGAATGATAGATTTATTTGGATTGAGATCTGGTGCCCTATACAATTATGGTTGAGATTGGAACTTCAAAAGTTCACTTTTAATCCCAGTTGTTACATCAAAAAACTTTTTTAATCTTTTAGCTTTTAATTTTCTACCCTCTCACTTTTTAACTTTTTTTCTCTTACAATTGCATCTCCCATTTATTCAAACTCCAGAAGTGCAACTAGGGTGAGTCGTGCCCCGTCTATCACGTCTGCAGGTCGTAGTGTCGTTGGACTTTTATTGCAAGCATCTATGACAGCGTGGTGAGATGTGCAAGACGAGCTAACAATGAAGGGTGTGGACTTTTCAGGTTACAATTTTCTGACATGCATGCGGTTTCAGTGTTCTTGTTGGTGATTGGTGAGTACTCCTCTGTATTCAGGAATAAGATACCCAGAAAAGTGATACTGAATAAACATAACTTCGATTGATTAGAAAGATAATCATTCTTAATCTAGTTCAATTGTAGACCTTTGAACTTTCCATGAGTTGACGTATTTATTATGACTTCTTTGGTATTTTATTCCCCAAAAGATAATGGAATGGTCACATACAAGACTTGCAAATTCAATGGCATAAATGCAATTAATCATTGGCGTTGAATTTCCTACTACTTAATCTAGATGAATTGTAGACCTTTGAACATTCCATGAGTTGTTGGTGGTCCATGGAATTCCATTAGTAGTAGGAAATTCAAGGCCAATTGTTGATTGCCTTTATGCCATTGCATTTGCAAGTGTTCTTATTGGTGAGCACTCCACTATCTTCCAGAATAAAATACTAGAAAAGTTATACTGGATAAATACGACTTCGTCCTTATTAGAAAGATAGCCATTTAGTATCTGATTTGACTGTAGAACTTTGATTTGAACTTTCCATGAGTTTTGGTCCATGGAATTCCATCAGTAGTAGGAAATTCAAGGCTGATGGTTACTTGCATTTATACAATTATATCATTGCATTTGCAAGTGTTATTATTGGTTAGCACTCCACTATCTTCGAGAATAAATATTAGAAAAGTCATACTAGATAAATGCAACATCGCTCTTATTAGAAAGATAGTCATTTAGTATGAATCCTCTCCATTTGGAAACCTCTCCATTTGTCCATTTCATGATTCAGATTTTATCTCATAAATCTAACAGTGTACATACTGTCACATCATTTAAAATTTTAAATGATGTGGCCATCTATACACTGTTGGACCTGTAATATTTAATCTGGATCATGAAATGGACTCTCTCCATTTCATTTCAAATTAAGAGGATTCTATTCCATTTAGGATCTAGTTGAATTGTACCTCTTGATTTGAACTTTCCATGAGTTTTGTTCCATGGAATTCCATTAGTGGTAGGAAATTCAAGGCCAATGGTTAATTGCAGTTTTTAGAGATATATTGACCCATGGGGTCCAAACCTAGTGTAAGTTCATGTATAGACCAAAATGAAAAATCTTAAACTTACTAGACCAAAATGAAAACAACCTCAAGCTTTAAGGGTCAAAAAGTAATTTAGTCTCTCTTTTTTCTAGTTAATGTTTGTGGAATCGGATCCTCTCCATTTGTCCATTTCATGGTTCAGGTTTTATCTTATAGATCTAACAATGTATGCACCTAGAAGAGAAAAGTCATGGCTCCGTCACCACTTCTGTTTAATTTAATTGCCAGCAAATGTGCAATTTCTAGCTCTGATTATCATTCCAACTCAGCTCCACTTACTCCCTCCATGCATATGAAAAGTCATATCAAATCTATAATGAGATAGAAGACCTTAATCTCTAGCACTAGCCACTAGTATAGAAACTTCATAGTTTCCATCTCCTTGTGTAAAGGCCACTAGTTGCACTGAAGGGGTTTCTCTCCTCTTAATATCCTTTTACTCTTTCCTGGAATGACTGTAACTTCAGCAATGAGATGGTCGGGGTGGATTTAAGGCTTAGTGTGGGCTGGGATGGGAATTTGGTCTGTGTTTGCAAAGAGCTGAAGTGTTTAGCTGTATATATATTTTTATGAAACTGATACATAAGGTCATTTTCGAATATTAAGAATTTAAGACTTGAGATCCTAAATGGCCAGTCAGCTAGAGACCAATCTATTTGTCCATTGGACACAAAAGGGTGTCAAATGGGTGAGTTTGAGTGGGTAATAAATGGGTTGGGTCCTAAAAAACCAATTACTCATTTAGACCCATTTAACAAAATATATATTACCCATACCTAACCTAACCCAGTAAAACCCAATCCACCCATTTACTTAATTATTTTATATATGTAAATGGTGAAAATATCTTAAAACTTCTAAAATGATAAAAACGCTCATAAAAATGAAAAAAAAAAAAAATGCTCTCAAATGATCAATAGGTGGGTTTGGGTAAATTTGTTAGATGCCCAATAAGCAACCCAACTTAATTGGACCTAATTAGGTCAATACCCATTTACCCATTTATTAAATAAGTGGGTTTGAATGGGTAATTAGTGAGTAGGTTTGGGTGGGTTAATGGCTTTGGGCATATTTTGCCACCCCCGCATAAAATATCATAAATCACAAATCTCTGAATTTGAAATTGCTCAACTTGGTGGAATGTCCCATACAATCTTCTAAATGAACCCTTTGAGCCGCTCATGAATATTAGATTTCCATAATTTGATTAATCCTCCTTTAGCAAAGGGATTGGATTGAAAATTTGTTGGAATTCCTGAGCTTTGTAAGCTGATTTTGTTGTCTTGTTTGGACAAGGCAGACATACATGTTAAAAAATATATATATTTGAATAGGTAAAGGGCAAATAAATGTATTATTAGTTGAGCATCAAGCTCCACTATCAATTATGCAAGATCAACCAGAGCCAAAAGAAAAATTACAGCCACAAAACAATCAAAAATTAGATGTAACTCCTTATTTAGAATGATAGATTTATTTGGATTGAGATCTGGTGCCCTATACAATTGTGGTTGAGATTGGAACTTAAAAAATTCACTTTTAATCCCAGTCGTTACATCAAAAAACTTTTTTTAATCTTTTAGCTTTTAATTTTCTACCCTCTCACTTTTTAACTTTTTTTCTCTTACAATTGCATCTCCCATTTATTCAGACTCCAGAGTGCAACTAGGTGAGTCGTGCCCCGTCTATCACGTCTGCAGGTCGTAGTGTCGTTGGACTTTTATTGCAAGCATCTATATGACAGCGTGGTGAGATGTGCAAGACAAGCTAACAATGAAGGGTGTGGACTTTTCAGGTTACAATTTTCTGACATGCATGCGGTTTCAGTGTTCTTGTTGGTGATTGGTGAGTACTCCTCTGTATTCAGGAATAAAGATACCCAGAAAAGTGATACTGAATAAACATAACTTCGATTGATTAGAAAGATAATCATTCTTAATCTAGTTCAATTGTAGACCTTTGAACTTTCCATGAGTTGATGTATTTAGTATGACTTCTTTGGTATTTTATTCCCCAAAAGATAGTGGAATGGTCACATACAAGACTTGCAAATTCAATGGCATAAATGCAATTAATCATTGGCGTTGAATTTCCTACTACTTAATCTAGATGAATTGTAGACCTTTGAACATTCCATGAGTTGTTGGTGGTCCATGGAATTCCATTAGTAGTAGGAAATTC